>BQNB010006207.1:0-43862 GCA_026074375.1 Tanacetum coccineum | reverse complement strand
ATTCACTAAAAGACGAAAAATATAATCTTTCTCGAAACTTTTCTAATATGCTTTTTATGAGTAAACAATTTATTTTCAACCATATTATGATTATTTTACGGTAACTAAGGGTATCAAATGAACTTATCGGGATATATTTATAATTATGTATTATAAATATTTACTTATATTACTTATCTTTTTTTGTTTAAATAGTATTAGTTTGTATCGCTGTGATATTGGATTGATAAGATATTTTGAGATGAGACGTCAACCATCACGCAACTAAATTGTTACGGGTAATTGTACAACGCGTCTAACCTCTATGCATCAAACGTGAAGACTTTTAGAAATGAATGATTAAAATGGGACATTAACTAGACTAAGTCGTGTGCGGACGTTGTTGCATTTGCTTGCGTAATTTAAATCTGGTTGCTTAAGACTTGCTTGAGGTGAGTTGTCGTAGCCCCATTTTTCTACTATTTTTCCGTTGGGGGGAAATGATACTCAAATGTGTTTTGAACTGTTTTCTTTTGAACTGTGCGAAACGTAGTTTTGTTTTTGGGACAATTATGTGCTTATGATTGCTACGTGAATATATGTGATGTAACTTTACTTGCATGTACTATGTTTGGCATGCAAGGGTTGTGATTTTACTTACGTGTACTGTGTTTGGCACGCCAAGGGTGATTGGCAAGAAATTGCCATGTCTAATTGTGGTCCTGCCCTAATATAGTGCTCCAGCTGATAGGCCCTTTAGGTGCGTAAGTGACATATTGTGTTTTCATAACTAGCGGGGATGCTAGGGCATGGTGATCGACTAGCGGGTATGCTAGGTCGTGTTTACATGATTAGCGAGGATGCTAAGTCATGGGTGATTCGCATATATTCACTGTCGTATTCCACTATTGTCCACAGTTTTGAGATATTGGCATAGTTTTTGGGTTTAAGGTCAAACCTACGAGCTCACTAACATTATTATTGACGTTTTCGAGTATCATTTTCAGGTGAAGTGAAAGATAAATAGGTTAGTGATATGTGATCGCAGGCTTAGGAGTATCCAATGTGAATTTTTCATGTGAAGCCTTGCTTGTTTATTTGTTTGGTTCTTAGTATTTAGAAGTTTTGGTTTAAGTTTGGATTTGGACCCTTGTGTGGGCATTTGGAATTCTAAGAGATTATGGATTTGGTTATAATTTGGGACATCACTCGAGGTTTGTTTGAGGTTGATGGTCTTCATAACACTTGAAGTTTATGCATTGTAGTTTTCTCTATATTGTATCTTGTGTTATGATTGATCATTATGTTGCATTCCTGAGTTTCCGCCATTGTCGGGGTGTGACAGAGAAGTACACTACTTCTATCACTAAGCATTATGCTGCGAGATACTAAAAAGAAGGTATTGAGGATAGGATCCCTGAAAGATGGAGCAAAGAAGTTCGTCACTATCACTTTGAAGCTCTTAATGGTATACACCATTGGGAAGAGGATAGAATTGATTTCTTCAAAGTAGGAATGAGTGGCGTAACCGAAGGAAACGTCTTTTCAGACTTAAGGATCAAATTATTTATTCGTATAGATGTCAAGAAGAAATGGGGCTATTGGTTTTCTAACATCAATTGTAGTCAGGAGATCCGATGATAAAGAGTATGAATTCAACTATGCAGATTACCTAGACTTAGTGTGAATGATGTTGAAGACATGTACTTGCTCCAAGTTCTTAAGTTTATGCTACACCATACTCATATTAGAATTTGTAGTTTGTCTGCATTCATATGATCTTCTCATGTTCATCAGGAGATTCGTGATCTTGTAAAGGGTAGAGTGTGTGGATTATATGATTTAAGTTTTGTGTCATTCCATGTTGTTATTAGTCTTAGGCCCGTAGTTGGTTATATGAGTAGTCTTTTTTGCTAGTCTGGCCCAAGGATACCATGGAAGCTTTGTAAGGCCTATTGGCCGGCCTGGTTGATAGCTGATGTTTCCCGATCCAGGCATGGATGAGGGTGGTTGGTTGGGTGGCTACGTCGGATTTGCCTATATGCCATTGGTTCATTCTTGTTGGTCTGGTAGCTTGTTATCACACTTAATTCCATAGGTAAGCGCTTGTTCTGCATATCATTAAAGATTCTTGTTTCTTCAATTGGTATCAAGAGCCATGGAGTGGTTGTGTTTAGTTTTTGTTTGGTCTTTTGTTTGGTTGCAAACCTTTACTAATAGCACGAGCCAAATCTTGATTTAAAACTTTTTTGGCTCTTAAAAAACGTTAATGTTGTTCATTTTTCTTGTTTATATAGGGTTAGTAACACTAGTTGGTAAAGATTGTTATTGCTAAAAATAACATTAAAAAATGTGTCTTTTTGAGTTTTGAAAAATTTTGGTTTCGTCTCAGTTACAAACAAGTAGTCTTGCGGTGGAACCGAACTAGAAGATGGAACGAGTTAACCGAACCAGTGGAACCGATCTAGTTGGTTTTAATTGGAACCGAACGAGTTGATCTCAGTTGGAACCGAACGAGTTTTATTAAGTTGGTTAAACACGAAACTAGTTTCTAGTCAGTTAGAACCGAAACTTGTTGATTTAGTAGGAACCGAACGTGTTCGATCTTCAGTTGGAACCAAACGAGTTTTTCTATTGGACCGAACTAGTTTTTCAGTTTAGTAACCGAATAGTCTGAATTTAGTAGGAACCGAACGAGTTGATCCTAGTTGGAACCGAACTAGTGAACCAAACCAGTGGAACCGATCTAGTTTATTTGTGTTGGATCGTACTAGTGGGAAAACGAACTAGTTTTTTTTTTGTTTGACAATAGAACTAGCAACCGAACCAGTGGACGAACTAGTTTTTGTTTGATAACCGACTAGTGAAAACCCGAAAATAGTCAAAACCTATCAACTTAAAATTTCTTAAATTATATGGTTATTACTTTGATCTTGTAAAAATTTCCCGTGAAAAAATATTAACTTGTTTTCCCGGTTTTTGTCAAGAAATTGTAAAATCCGATGTTTAGTTTTAAGATTATTTCAAGACTCAAAAACACATATTCAAACATAATTTCATTTCATACCAAGATCGATCAATTAGTAATCTTTTTGTATTCACGTTTTTCAATGACGAACTTCTTGTGATTAATCCACTTTCTCGGGTGGGACTTTAAACACCCGTTTGTGCTTGGAAAAACATTTGTATGATTCATGGAAAAGCAGAATGGAACTTTATATGATGAATAGACCACATGGTAGAATGATCCTTGCTTCCGTTGAGAAAGGTCCACTCGTCTGGCCATCAATCACAGTGGATGGTGTAACAAGACTTAAGGAATATACTGAGCTCACCCCTGTAGAAGCCATTCAAGCTGATTGTGACATCAAAGCAATTAATATCATTCTCCAAGGCCTTCCAACTGAAATTTATGCTCTTTTGAGTCAACATCGTATAGCCAAGGATCTTTGGGAGAAGATTAAACTGCTCATGCAAGGAACGTCGTTAACAAAGCAAGAACGAGAGTGTAAGTTGTACGATGAATTTGATAAGTTCACTTACAAGAAAGGAGAGTCGTTACACGAGTACTACTTGAGATTCACATTGCTACTCAATGATATGAACATCTACAAGATGCCACTGGAGCAATTTCAAGTTAATACCAAGTTTCTGATCTTCCTGATGAATGGAGCAAATTCATTACTGATGTTAAGTTGGTTAAAGACTTGCATACTACCAATGTTAATCAGCTTTATGCTCACTTGGAACAACATGAATGACATGAAAATGAAGTTCATTTGATGCATGAACGTAACTCCGATCCTCTTGCTTTAGTTGCATCTCACCAAATAACACAGTCACCTTATCAAACTCATCAACACACTTACCAAAACACTCAACTTCAACCACCAGCTTCAACATATCCATCTCCACAGTATGGTTCACCCTATCAGTCTCAACAATACTCAACTCATCAATTATCAACACCTCTTTTAGTAACATACCCATCCAATGATTTTCAATCATCAATTCACCATAACATTTATTCTCCATCATCATCCATCCCTCAATTGAAATATCCTCCCCAAATTAACCAACAATCTGAATTTTCCAAACAAGACTCCGATCTAATTATTCCAGTGTTCTAGAAAGGTGATGATCTCATTGATGCCATCAATCACATGATGTCGTTTTTGACTGCAGTTGTCACATCCCATTGTCCCACTACCAATAATCAGCTGAGAAACTCGTTTAACCCTAGGCAACAAGCTACCATCAATAATGGAAGAGTGACACTACAACCAATTTAGGGGAGACAAACTTCTTTTGCTGGGTACTTCAAGGACTTACACTCTAGGAGCAAGTGGAAGCAATTCTGGAAAACAGAGGATGGTTATTTGCTACAACTGCAAAAGGGAAGGTCACATGTCCAGATAGTGCACCAACCAAAGAGAAAAAGGGATGATTCGTGGTTTAAGGAGAAAGTGTTACTGGTACAAGCTCAAGCACATGGTCAAATTCTAAATGAGGAGGAACTAGCTTTTTGGCAGATCTAGATATTCCTGAAGGTCAAAGTACACAGACTATCATTACTCACAATGCTGCTTATCAAGCTGATGATTTGGATGCATATGACTCTGATTGTGACGAACTCAACTCTGCCAAAGTTGCTCTCATGGCGAATTTATCTCATTATGGTTCAGATGCTCTTGCTAAGGTACACAATCATGATAATATGAATAATAATGTGGCCATCAAGCTGTGTAGGTGATGCCGTCTTCTCAACAGTCGAATGTTGTGAATCATTCAGAGACTGAAATAACCAGTGATAGCAATATCATTCCTTATTCTCAGTATGTGATTGAATCACAACAAGTAACTGTTCAAAAATCTAACTCCTCTGCACAACAAGATGATTTGTTATTATCTGTGATTTAACAGCTTAAAACCTAAGTAGCTAATTGTACCAAGACCAATCTGGAAAATAAGAGTGTCAATGATACCTTAACTGTTGAGCTTGAAAGATATAAGGAACAAGTTAAAGTTTTGAAAGAAGGACAAAATGTTGACTTAAGGAGTAAGGATAACGTTTCAGACACATGTGCACAGTCTGTAGAGATTGATCTTCTTAAACAAACTCTTTCAGAACATTTAAAAGAAAAGGAATCTTTATTACAAACGGTTACTCTTCTAAAAAATGATTTTAAGAAAGAAGAATCTAGGAACATTGATAGAGAAATAGCTCTAGAAAAGCATATCAAACATCTAGATAATATTGTTTTTAAAAGAGATCAATCTACATAAACTATTCACATGTTGACGAAACCTTAATTTTTTTATGATAGTACCACTAAACAAGCTCTAGGTTTTCAAAATCCCTTCTATCTGCAGAAAGCTCAGCAGTCGAAACCAAAGCTATATGTTGGTGATATTATTGTTCAAACTAATCCTATTGTGATTCCTGACTCAGAAGAGACCTTAGCACTTGCTGAAGAGAGTCGTTCCAAAATGCTTTTAAAACATAAGGATAATATGATGTTAGAAAAGGAAAAGCAAGTTGATACCACACTGATAGATTATGTTGCTCTTAACAAAGATTTTTCGACACGATTTGTTCCATAAACTGAATTATCTGCTGAACAAGCCTTTTGGTCTAAGAATTCTGTGAATTCTTCAGAACCCACACTTTCTATTAGACCCACCAATGTTGAGGTTCCAAAAGAACTTCCTAAAGTCAGCATGGTTAACACGAGTTTGAAGAAACTTAAACACCATCTTGCTAACTTTGATGTGGTAGTCAAAGAAAGGACCACACCCACAGCTATCACTGAGGGTTCGTGGGGTTTCGAACATACAAAAGCTTGTTTTAGGGATGAAATAATTCCATTTGTACAAGCTCTGAAGGACTTATTTAGCACATTTAACCAACATTTGGTTGATGAACTCTCTGAAGTCCAAAATGTCTTCTATCAAATGGAACAGGCTATGGAATAACATCGTATTGAGTCAAAAACATTTGAAGTTAAGATGAATCAAGTTTTGAACGAAAATGAATGACTCTTGGAACAAGTGATGAGCAAAGATAGTGTGAACTTACTTGTTAACCCTTTCGTGGAGAATGATTATGTGAATGTGCATGAATGCAAAAGTGTCTCAAACTTGAGACTGAGCTTCAAACGGATTTTGTTAAAAGGGAAACTTACGATAAACTGTTAAAAAGTTTTACCATTCTTGAAAAACATTGCATCTCTTTAGAAGTTGACACTCAACTTAACCAGGAAATTTTTCAAAGGGAAAATTCTGTTTCAAATCAAAGTGTTCCAAGTTTTGATCAATTATTTGAATTAAATGAATTGAAAGCTCGGTCCCAAGATAAAGACATGATAATTAAGAAGTTGAAAGAGAGAATTAAATCTCTAAATGGAAAAATGGATAAGGATAAGATCAAACAGGACTTCGAAGATATTAAAACCATTAATATTGAATTGGATCATAGGGTGACAAAGCTTATTGCTGAGAACGAGCATTTGAAATAGACCTATAAGCAACTTTATGACTCGATTAAACCAGCACGTATTCGATCAAAAGAACAATGTGATGATTTAATTAATCAAGTCAATATAAAGTCTGCGGAAATTTCTGATTTAAATGCTAGTCTTCAGGAAAAGGCTTTGGCAATAACAGCACTTAAGGATGAATTAAGGAAACTTAAAGGAAAAGCCCTAGTTGATAATAATGTTTCAAACCACCCTAGTGATCCAGAGTTGCATCAAGTTAATGTGGAACCAATAACCCCCAAATTGTTGAATAAAAGGACAGCTCACTCTGCCTATATTAAGCATTCTCAGGAAGAAGCCGCAGTTCTTAGGGATCTAGTCGATCATATTAAAGCTAATTATCCCTTAGATCCACTCTTAGAATCTGCCTGTAAGTATACTAAACTAATTCAGGAGATGCTTTCTAAAATCAGTAAAACCTGTCCTAGTATCAACAGTTCTGGAGAACAATTAGTGGCTGTGACCCCGATGAACAAAGTCAAAAGAGTTAGATTCACTGAGCCCGTCACATCCTCAAGAAACACAAAAACAGCCCATACCTCAAACCTAGCTTCTAACAAACCTATGTTGTCTTCTACAGGAGTAAAACAGTCTACTAGTGCTAGCGGATCACAGCCTTCAGGCAATACAAAGAAAGATAAGATTCAGCAAACACCAAGTAGTACTCTGAAGAATAAAGTAGAAGCCCACCCTAGGAAAGTTAAATCTAGTTTGAAAAATAAAGACTGTGTTGTTGCACCTAAAGGAACTGCTCATGTGCAGCATTCCAAGCTTAATGCGAATTATGAACTTAAATGTGTTAAGTGTAATGGTTGCATGCTTTCTGATAATCATGATTTGTGTGTTCTTGATTTTATCAATAATGTGAATGCTCGTGCTAAATCTAGATCTGTTAAGAAAAATTCAAAGAGAAAAGTTTGGAAACCAACAGGAAAGGTGTTTACCAATATTGGATATATCTGAAGACCTACTGGTCGGACCTTCACTATAGTAGGAAATGCGTGCCCTTTAACTAGGATTACCACAACTATTGAAGTGCCCCTTAAGAAATCATCTACTCTAGATAATATAACACCTAAACCTATCGTCACATTGGTTTACTCAAGGAAACCTAGGAAGTCTAAAACTAGTGTTCCTGTTAACAATTATAAGGTTATTAAATCTGTAACTACTAACAATTCAGAACCCAGTCAATCCCGAGGATCCATAGTTTCTAATGTTCTATCTTCCTCTCTTGATGAATGCAGGTCGTCCAAATTGTCCTCTGGTATTTGGACTCTGGCTGCTCCAAGCATATGACCGGAGATCGCTCTCAGCTCAACAATTTCGTCAATAAGTTCTTGGGTACAGTCAAATTCGGTAATGATCATGTTGCAAAGATTGTGGGTTATGGAGACTATCAGATTGGGAATGTTACAATTTCAAGGGTTTATTACATTGAAGGACTTGGGCATAATCTATAAGGTGTTGATTTATTAACTGGATCTCGAGGGGACAATCTTTATACACTCTCTCTTGGGGATTATCGATGCGTCCCCACCCCCATTCCTATCTGTCTTTGTCAAAGGCTCTAAAACCAAGTCTTTGATATGCATCGTCGTTCTCTTTCATGTTGAACTTTGGTGCTATTAATTATCTTCGCCAGACATGGTTAGTTCGAGGTTCTCCTATGCTAAGTCTTTGGAAAAGACCATTTGTGTTCTGCTGTGGCTTTAGACAAGAGCAGAAGAAATGAAACCCCACAAACCTAAATCCGAGGACACCAATCAAGAAAAACTTTATCTGTTGCACATGGATCTGTGTGGACCAATGCGTGTCGCGAGTGTCAATGGAAAGAAGTACATCCTTGTTATTGTCGATGATTACTCTCGATTTACATGGGTAAAATGCTTTTTTTGCGATCAAAAGATGAAGCTGCAGTAGCTTTTATTATCAATTTTTGTGAAGTGATTCCAATAACGACTTAAGGAAACCGTCTGACGCATCAGAACAGATAATGGAACTGAGTTTGTTAATCAGACATTGCGTGAATATTATGAGAAGGTTGGCATCTCTCATGAAACATTCTCTTGCGCTCTCTTACTGCACTAAACGATTCTTTGTTGTTGAAAGACGAAATCGTACGCTAATTGAAGCAGCCCGCTCTATGTTAATTTAAGCAAAAGCTCCTTTATTTCTATGGGCCGAAGCGGTTGCTACAGCCTGTTATACCCAAAATCATTCCATGATACGCCTTCGACACGGTAAAACACCATACGATCTTCTGCACAACAAACCTCCTTACCTATCGTATCTTCATGTGTTTGGTGCACTCTGCTACCCAACGAATGATAGCGAGAACTTGGGCAAGTTACAGCCGAAGGCCGATATAGGAATTTTCATTAGCTAGGGCAACCACGGAAGAAAGCATTCCGAGGATTTACATCAGACGTAACCAGACAAACTAGTTGAACCATTCTCGTTTGACTTTGATGAGCTGTTGTGATGGATCTGAACTCAGACAGTTCAGGACACGATATTCATGAAGATGACTCCTTGCAACCAATCAGTTCTGGGACTCGTTGCAAACCTTTCATCCCTTTAACACCGTTTCTACCACCTTTACGAACTGACTGGGATATTGTTGTTTCAACCGTTTGTTCGATGATTATCTCAATCCTTCACCTATGTATGATCATAGCAGCTCGTATGTTGTTTGCTCTTTAAGTAATTGCTCCAGTTCTTGCTGACTCAACCGGTTTACCTTCATCAACTACAGTTGACAAAGATGCACCATCTCTAAGTAATTCTCAAACAACACCCAAAACCAAACCTCCCGTCATTCAAAACAATGTTGAAGAAGATAATAATGAT
Organism: Tanacetum coccineum; assembly: GCA_026074375.1. Taxonomy (NCBI): domain Eukaryota; kingdom Viridiplantae; phylum Streptophyta; class Magnoliopsida; order Asterales; family Asteraceae; genus Tanacetum; species Tanacetum coccineum. Next base: position 34,491 of record BQNB010006207.1, on the reverse strand, counting down.
ATTGAAGTTGCACATATGGGTAATGATCCGTACTTTGGTGTTCCAATTCCAGAAATCCCTTCTGATCAACCTTCATCATCCAATTCAATTCATATAATTGGGCACCCTGATCACCAAATTTCTGAACACAATAGCAAATGGACTAAGGATCATCCACTTGAAAACATAATCGGTGAACTCGCAAGACCAGTTTCCACTCGGCTACAATTACATGAGCAAGCTCTTTTCTGTTACTATGATGGCTTTTCCTCATATGTTGAAACTTATGACGTATATATGTTGCTTTGAATCAGCTTGTTGGAATGAAGTATGCAAGAAGAACTTAATGTGTTGAAGGTCTAGAAGTATGGGAGCTCGTACCCCGACCAGACAAAGTTATGGTGATTACTTTGAAGTGGATCTACAAAGTAAAACTAGACGAACTAGGAGGAATTTTGAAGAACAAAGCTCAATTAGTAGCCTGTGGTTACCGTCAAGAGGAGGGAATCGATTTTGAAGAGTCTTTTGCCCTAGTTGCAAGATTAGAGGCTATAAGGATTTTTCTCGCGTTTGATGCTCATATGAACAATTGGTGTATACCAAATGGATGTGAAGACTGCTGGTTTTAATGGTTAATATGCGGGAAGGAAGATGGTGTTTTACTGTTAGCCAGATGGATTGGGTTCATGGATAAGATAACACAATCACGTGTAAAAGCTAAAGAAAGCTCTTTATAGGTTGAAACAAGCTCCACGCGCGTGGTATGATATGTTGTCTTCATTCTTGATATCCCAAGACTTCTCCAAAGGCTCAGTGGATCCTACATTGTTCATCCGCAGAGACAGTAAGGAATTACTTCTTGTACAAATTTATGTCGATGATATTATCTTTGTTGCATCTACACTTGAACTTTGTGATCTATTTTCTAAAATCATGTGCTCAAAATTTAAGGACTAGAAGAGTCAATGTGGGCAAATCTCATTTTCTTAGGATTACTGAGATTTCTCTAAATTTTTATTTTTCCCCCCAGTGGCATCTTCATTAACCAGTCAAAATATGCCCTTGAATCAATAAAGAAATACGGCTTTGATTCTTGTGACCCAGTGGATACTCCCATGGTGGAGAAATCCAAACTAGATGAGGATAAAGAAGGGAAAGATGTTGATCCATCACACTATCGTGTTATGATTAGCACCCTTATTTATCTTACAGCCAGTATACCTGACCTACAATTTGCTACATGCATGTGTGCCCGATATCAGGCTCGGCCTACCGAAAAGCACTTAAATGTGGTAAAAAGGATCTTTCGGTATCTAAAAGGAACCGTACATCGGGGACTATGGTATCTGAAGGATTCTTCGTTTTCTCTAACAACATTTGTAGATGCGGATCATGCTGGTTGTCAAGATACACGCCGTAGCACGTTTCGAAGTATGCAACTTTTGGGTGATAGACTTGTTAGCTGGTCATCTAAAAGGCAGAAAAGCGCTGCGATATCCAGTACGGAAGCGGAATATATTGCTTTGTCCGGCTGTTGTACCCAAATTCTTTGGATGAGATCACAGCTTACCGACTATGGCTTTGGATTCAATAAAATTCCAATGTACTATGATAACAAAAGCGCTATTGCCTTATGCTGCAACAACGTTCAACATTCCAGATCCAAGCATATAGACAGTCAAATAGTGTTGAGGACACTTCATCAAGAGTTCTTTAAAGCGCTCCCATACTTGATAAAGGGTTTCATCCGGCTCTTGCTGAAAGTTGTTGATTTCCTCTATTTTCTTCGCAGTTTGACCAGGTGGGCAATATTTGTTCAAAAATTTAGTCTTAAGATCTTCCCAAGTTTTGATTAAACCGGTAGGTTCGTTTCTTAGCCAATGACTTGCGGCTCCAGTTAAGGATATAGGGAAGACTCGAAGCATTAGTTGATCCACAGTTATGTTAGGAACATGGAATAAGTTAACAATTTTGAGAACTTTCTCAATGTGGTCATTTCCATCTTCATTGTCCGAACTGCTAAATGTGTTTTATCGAAGCTCCTTAAGAAATTGGCCTTTCAGTTCAAATTGATCTTTGTTATTAATTTTAGGCCTAGCGACTCCCGATCTGTAGTCTGTTCGGGTCTTGCTCATGTATTGCTCCATTATTTCCGCCATTGCTTCTGCTTCTTCTTCCTCCGAGTATTCTTGGTCAGAAAGTAGATTGAAATCAGGCGACCTAAATTCGTCAAGACTTAGAGTCTTGAAGTGTCTCCTCGATGATTGAAATTCTCGTTCAGGATCTTTGTAAGGTGTAAATAGTTCGTTCGTATAACTACTTGTCACGCACTACCTGAAATAGGGGATAAACAATCACTAGGATTTGTTCCGAAGGAAGGTAAAAATAATTTGGCAAGAAAATCAAATATTTCAGTTTCTGTTCCAGACGATCGATACGCCATATCCAATGGAAGTGGATACGCCGTATTAATCTGTTTGAGATGAGGGTTTTTAGTTGGTATTCTCTACAAAGCCAAGCTTTTATAGTATATAATTTGAGAAACGCAAAAAGGTTTGAAGAAACCTGCACATCACCTTCTTAGAAAACAAACCAAATTTTTGGCAGGAAAATACCTAACTTAGCTTTTGATCTTAATTATTTAAACTGATTCTATTAATTATCATCCTGTTAGTTCATAAGAATCAAAGCTAACCTACATGCAGGTCAAAAAAAAGCTAACTAAAGAATAATTTCAGGTAACAAAAAGAGATTAGTTGATGTAGAGGATCTGACAAAGAGAGATAGAATCCTGCTCAAGACAGACATGTTTTGTACTGCCATATAGCCTTCTTATTCTTCAACAATCACTCCAGCATTAACAACAGATGATATGAGTAGAAGGTCCAAAGAGGAAGAACAAGTCTTTAATGGATGACCTTGAAAGACTAAGAGGCAAACAAGGAGCTATATGAGGAATCTAAGTTCTCAGGAAAAAGTTTGAGCATCTTAGTGATAAAAGAAGGAGCTATTGTTAAGCCTGAAGCATTACTAACAATTTTTAGTACTTGTTAGGCAACACCAGCTAAAGCTAGCAGTACTAACCTATTTAATATGTTAGCTTACCAAGTTAGTCCTAAGCCAGTCCTTATGAGGGACAATATCTCTTTCTCTGATCCATACAAACCTGAAGAAGATGACTCAGAAATAAACCTCCACTTGAAGATATTTTCAAAATTACACATGATGGTATCTTCACTACTTCTTCTTATGATGATGAGGGTGCAGTGGTTGACTTCACAAACTTGGAATCTATTGTGAATGTTAGTCCTATTCCCACATCAAGGATTCACTCCTCTCATCCTAAAGCACTTATTCTAGGAGATCCAACCTCAGCAGTTCAAACAAGAAGCAAAGTAAATACAAGAAGTTCTCTGGTGCTCATACTTTTGTTAGCTATGTTCAAAAAGCAAAAAGAGAACTACCATAAGGACTACTCCCCATCATGTTTATTTAACTTTGTTTCCATGTCTCAAAGCAACATGACACCCAAGAAGATTTCAGAAGCTCTTGAAGATGAAAGTTGGTTGATGCTATGCAAGAAGAATGTTGCAGTTTCAAGATACAGAAAGTTTGGGTCTTAGTATATTATGCCTTATGGGAAGAAGGCTATCGGTTACACAATGGGTTTATCGAAATAACAAGAAGGATGTAAAGAGGAGTTGTTTGTTAGAAATAAGAGCAAGGTTAGTATGCTCAGAGACATTAGCAAGAAGGAAGGGATAGACTATGAATGAGGATTTTTGCACCTGTGTCCATACTTGAAGCCATAAGGATCCTTTTTAGCCTTTTGCCTCATATATATGGGGCTTTATAGTCTATCAAATGGGGGGGGGGGGGATGTGAAAAGTACCTTCCTCTATGGGAAAATTGATGAGGAGGTATACTGTGTCTCAACCACCAGGATTTTACTATATCCTAAAGAATCCTCAGAAAAGTCTACAAAGTAGTAAAACCAGCTCTGTATGGGGGTTAACCATCAAGCTCCAGAAAAAAAGCTTGGTATGCTAACTTTATCTACTTTCTTGTGGAGAATGGAATACAGAAGTGGGAACAATTGACAAAACACGTTCTTCCTAAAGAAGACAAACATGATACATACTAGTTTTCAAGTATATGTGGCGATGATATCATCTTTGGTGTCTAACAAAGAAATCATGGTTGATGAGTTTGAGGGCATTCATGAAGAGTAATTTCAGATGAGTTCAATGGGAGAGCTTCACTTTCTATCATTAATTACAAGTCGCAACCAAAAAGGAAGATGGTATCTTTATTAGTCAGGATAAGTATGTTGCAGAAATCCTGAAGAAGTTTGACTTTGCAAATGTTAAGACTGCTAGTACACCAATTGAGACTCAGAAGCCTTTAGTCAAGGATGAGGAAGCCAGTGATTGGATGACCATCAATAGTCCATGATTGGGCTCTTAATGTACTTGAGCTGCATCTAGACCTACATGTATAGTTTGTCAGTCATGTGCTTTTCTAAAGGTTTCAGGTCACTCCAAAGTCTTCCCATCTCAGTGCCGGTCCATACATTTTTAGGTACCTAAAGGGCAAACCTAAACTTGGTTCTTTGTATCCTAGAGTTCTTCATTGACCTGGAAACCTGACATCAATAGTGACTACGCTGAGCAAAATCTTGCAGGAAATGCACCAACAGGAGGTTGTCAATTCTTGACAGGAGCACATTTCTGGCAATAACAAAAAGCAGACCATTGTGGCGTAACTTCTACTCTGACAGAAGGCAAATATTGTTGCTGCTGCAAGCTGGCAGTGGGCATGTTTGAGATTCAGAATCAATGTTAACTATGGGTACACTTCACTTCATGAACACAAAGATCTACATTGATAAAGAAGAGCACCTTTGCATTTAAAGAATCTAGTATATCATTCCAAGACAAAGCTCATTGCAATAAGCACCATTTCATAAGGAGATGCTTAATGAAAAGAAACTCATTCAGGTGCATAAAATCCACACTGATGAACAATGGAAAGCTGATTTACTCACCAAGGCATTGATGTTAGTCGGGTTCAATTTCTAGGTTTGTTACTATTGGGATGATAATCCATAGTAAGCTTCATTAGTTAAAGGAGGCAATATGTGTGTTGTATAGTTTTATGAAGAAACATGTTATACAGTAAGTGAATGCATTTCCAAAGGTTTGCTAGATTAATTAGATTCATTGAGAAAGAGTTATTGAGTACTGTCAAGCACTCCTGATACCTACATTGTTCATGATCTTGATTGGACCAAAGTTAGTACCCGCCAATGCCAAAGTTTAGTACCAGCAGGGCAAAGTTTTGTACCTGCTATAGAGAAACAATTGAAGAAAAAGAAACCGCCAAGGGTACAAAGTGTAAATTGAAACGGTTTCCTTGAAATTAGTAAGGTGCTCGCTAAACCTATATAACCCATCTCAATTACGACAGTCTTATGCAATTCTCCTCTATTAACATACATTCGGGCCTTACAAGCCTAAGATCTCTCTTAACGACGATCTCTTCTCAAGTACAAATGGCATTCTATGATTCATGTCCGAAGCAGTAACATGGTCGCAAAATTTAGGAGAAGGTCTGAAAGGGAATGCAGAGTTTCACGAGATCATAGATTTTCTTAAACGCGAATTTTTCCATTCATCATGCTCTCACTGTAAGTCCTGTTGTATCTACTACATTTGTTGAACAGTTTTGGACGTTCTGTAAGAGTCCCAAAAACAATCAACAATGTTAGTGCGACATTACTAGCCTACAGTAGCCGCAAGCTGCGTCTATCTCTGAGGCGATCAATAAAAAGTGTCTTCTTTTGATGATGCTGATGAGGATAGACTCATTACCTAATCAGGCTATAATATGGATGCAATACAAGCTAATGTGTATAGGGGATTTAAAGTGTTACACATTAATGAAGCTTTGTATCAACCCCAAAGGAGGTTTTAATTCATGCAATTAATGATTGTCATAGTTCCAAAAGTAACTCTTGGGATCAAATTCCTACTACCGATTGCCACTAAATGGCTTGTCCATATGCATAACATCTAATCAGAAGTATAATTTTTCTAAATTAATTTTTTATGTAATGCTTAACATTAGAAATGCTAAAAAAAGTTTTGTGATGTACCCACATTGTATTTCTATCTTTAGATAAACAACTAGCTACTGTTGTCTGTTACCTTTAGGATCATTTTTTCCTGTAAATCTTTAACTAGTAAAGTTTTCTTTTATGGTTAAGAAGGGTTAAACATTTCTACAGGCAATGTCACCCCTATTGTTTGCTACTATGTAGGTACAAAGCCAACTCAGTATGTGGGTGCTTCTTCGAGAAAGAACCATCTAAGCACAACCTACAACCGCTCTCCCATGCTCCCACTAAGTGAAGTACCTCAGATCCGAAGGGTAACAAACTGACACTCATCTCCTGCTTCACAACTGAGAGGTACCCTCATGAGCAGCAGACTTGACCCATCCCCCAAGACCTTTACTACCCACTACTACTATTTCCTGATCTATCCAAGAAACTTCTGGTGGGAATCTTAGGAGGTCATTTCATCTAGTGATAAATTCCTTTCAGGGATTGATGGGTTGACATGACTATCCAAGTGTCTATGATCTTTGTCTACTTTAATGTGCACGAGGTTTTCAGATCAAGCCAAGGAAATACAAGACTTAAGGCTCATATCAACAAAGTCAAAGCTCAAAAGCAAGCTAAACCAGTCATCAAACACCCATAAAAGGCAAGGCTGAAGAAGTGTCTCATTGAAGCAAAGATTCCCAAGGAAGAGCTTCTCAAAGAAACATAGGGTGCACAAAGAGTCTGTATCCAAACAAGGGAGGAAGTTTGCTAAAGGTGAATCATTAGTTCAAAGAGATCCTCTGTTTGATGAAATTCCTGAAGATACAGTTGATCATATGGAAACAAAGAATGCTCAGGATGAAGGGAGGATAAGAGAAATGGTGGATGAAGACAAGGTTGATAGATGAGAACATACTTAGACTGAAGATGTACTTAGTACTCAAGACAAGGAGTGGAGTTAGTACTGATATGAGAAAGTTAGTACTGACAGACCAATAGTTAGTACTGACGAATCCAAAGTTAGTACTGACAGGCAAAATGAAGGTACTGAAGAGAAAAATAAAGGTACTGAAGAACACATTGAAGGTACTGAAAAGAACTTTGAAGGTACTGAAGAATACATTAAAGGTACTAAAGAGAACTTTAAAGGTACTGAAGAGCAAGTTGAAAGTACTGGAAGGGCAAAAAAAGGTACTTAAGAAGAAATTGCTACTCAAGCCCACCCAAACAACACCCACTTACTACAATAATTGAGATGATGAAACAATAGCTACGAGCTCTTCTCCAACATGAGTCAAGCCAAAATCATTTTCTAAGATATAGAGAAAAGGTGTAGAGTTGAAGGATGTTGAATAAACTAATAGACCTAATGGCCTACTTCTACAAGATCACATCTCACATTTAAAGCCTCTTCAAGAGATTGATCTAAACGACAAAGAGAAAGAAGAAAAATAAAGAAGGATAGAATAATCTGAAAGTGAATATGATGGTATAACCTGAAGCAGAGAAAAGTTTAACAAACTTGAAAGTGATGAAGAGATGGCTAGGAAAAATAACAAGAGAGTGGGAAGCTAGAAGAGGAAAGAAAACAAATTGCTGAAGAAAAACTGCCAATAGAAGCTGCCTTATAAGAAACTATGTTGATATAAAGGCAAGGATTGATGCAGATAGAACTTCTTAGCAGAGAACAACAAGAACAAGAAAAGAGAGCAATTTACAATAGAAAAAGAGCGAATTTTCTTCATGAACAAAGCTGCTCAAAGAAAATTCCTTGCACAACAAAGTATCAGAAGTACAGAAAATTGACCTTCCAACCAAGAGTCAACTGAGAATCAAATGATGACCAACTTAAATGCATTTAGGTAAACTTCAATCATGCTGAATTGAAAATTAAGAAGTTTGAGGAAGTACAAGCTTTGTATGAGAAGATAAAGAGGTCAGATGAAGATTTTATCTCTATTGGGTCTGCTAAAGATGAAAAATTGATCAAAAGGATGAATGAGAAAGGAGTTGATTCCTCTAAAATTGAAGTACTCAAGGAGGAAAGTAAAGAAGAAGTTCAGAAGGAGAGTAAAGAAGAAGAGAGTACCAGAAAGAGAAAACTTGGTACTAAGGGAAAAAAGATGAAGTCAAGGAAAGAAGATATATTCAAAACACTTCTTAAGATGATAGTGACAAAGATAATGATGAGGCTAAAGATTAACACTTAACTAAAGCTCAGATGAGGAAAAAGAAGTGAATTATTAAATACATGACAAAAATATCCTATCAAAAATGGAAACAGAGTGTCATTGAACTAAAACTAACCACAGACCTAATCGAAAGCAGAAGACTTTGAAGATATTAAACAAAATGTGTTGATTAAAGAAAATGACAAAAGAGATACTTAGTACTTTGATGATAAGTATTCCATATTTGATAGAGAAGATTTGAATGTTCTGTATCAACTGGGAAAATGAGACATACTTTCAAGATGATAATACTGAAGAGGTTTTGACAATAGTACTTTGGGAGATTTGATGGATATGTTCAACACAGATGATGAAATGAATTTTGAATTTCATAGCTAGATTAGATAATAGTGAGTTGAAGTTGCATAGTTCTTTCAAGAGTACATACCCTAGTGACTGAAACGAATAGTTGACATATCATATGCTTGGTTTAGAAAAGAAGTATCCTTCCTTGTGAGAAAGGAGGTACTGGATGAGAACTGCAAAAATTGAAGTTAGAAGTTTGAAGAAGACAGTACTATGGCAATGGAGTTGATCAGATTTATCAAGAAAGATACTTACATAGCTAGAACCTGAAGAATAAAGATTGATGGATTGAGAAGGTTTGAGTGTATAGCTCACCACCACAACAACAAATGGTCATCGAGTTTTCAACCATGCTTAAACAGGCATGAAGAATGCTAGTCCATAATCAAAACAGTCTTATGGTAAAGACATCCCAAATCCTTTTATGTTGACAATTTACCAAAAATTGGTAGGGTTCTCAACTCACTTAGCTTCAATGGTTGAAGAGTGCTAGTCCATGATCAACAGTTTCATGGTAAAGACTAATCAAATCTGTTGATGAGCATGATAAGTTTTGTAAAAACAATAATGGTTTATAATGACAACCCATTTTTTGGCAATGAAGCATTAGGCTAGTCCAAAACAAATGGTAATTTGTAAAGAAGTACAAATCATCTAATTCCAGTTTGAAGGGTTGACAGTTTTTAACCAAAACAAAAACTGTATGGTAATTAACTCACACTGAACCAAGTATTTAAAATAAAGAGTTAACTATCCTAAGCAAATGGCTACTGTAGAAGGAACATCAAATCCGTTAATAGGCTGTGTAGTTTGCCAAAAACTACAACGCCAACTTTTGTTGGATTGGTTGCTGACAAGATGTTGTCGGTGTTGCTAAAAAGACAAAGTTGTTGCTGAAGAAGGATAGAGTTTAAAAGATCAAGAAATGATAAGAGTGTTTGGATACATCCTCTATGCATTAAAGAAGTTGAAGAAACATGAAGTTAAAAGAGTTCAACATTCATGTTTAAGGGAGGATTGTTAGGATTTATGTTTTCCTAACTTAGTACCGACAGTACAAATAGTTAGTACTGAATAGTTAATGAGTAGTACTGACATTGACAAAGTGATAAGACTAATCAGTTATATATACCGTTAGTTAAGAAAATAGTTAGTACATAAGTATTAAGATATATGTAAGACGATATCATGAGGAAAGAGATATAGGTATGACGTGTATGTATAGCCTGTTTTAGGGTTTATCCTTAATCTATAAAAGATGCCGTCTTGGCATCGATAAAAACGAACTCCAAATATCTCATGAGCAAAATCATAGTCTAATAGTTAGTAATCGTGTAATCTTCAACAGCAGATAAGTAGAAAGTTATTGAATTTATAGTTCTAAACATTGTTGTTCTTAAGTACTCAAATGTTGTTTGAAGATTCCGCATTAACGACATAGTATTCATAATCAGTGTTTCTTAATAGTCAACTGTATTTATACACTTTGCTATCATCCTTATAGGCTGGCAGAGATCTATTCTAAGAGGGACTCATAATTAAATCTCTAAAGTGGAATATGGATAAGGATAAGATCAAACGGACTTATAAGAGATTGGAAACCATAATATTTTGAATTGGATCATAGGGTGACAAAGCTTATTGCCGAGAATGACATTTAAAACAGACCAAATAAAGCAACTTTATGACTCGATTACACCAACACGATTCGATCAAAAGAACAAATGAATGATTATTAATCTAAGGTCAATATAAAGTCTGTGTAAATTTCTGATTAAAATGCTAGTCTTCAGGAAAAGAGCTTTGGAATAACAACACACTTAAGTATGAATTATGAAACTTAAACAGGAAAAGCCCTAGTTGATACAAATAATGTGTCAAAACCAACCGCTAGTGAACCGAGAGTTTTCATCAAGCTAAGTTTGAAAAGTCAATATAAAGTCTGGGGAAATTTTTGATTTAAATGCAAAACTTCAGGAACAAGGTTTGGTCATAGCAGCCCTAAAAACTGAGTTAAGGAAACTTAAAGGAAAAGCTTTAGATAAGGAGGCTATTGAGACCAAATTGTTGAATAAAAGGACTGCTCACTCCTCTTATATTAAGCACACTAAGGAAGAAACTTTGGTCCTTAAGGATATAGTCGAACATGTAAAAGCGAATTATCCTCAAGATTCACTTCTAGAGTCTGCCTTTAGGTATACCAAAGTCATTCAGGATTTACTTTTACACATAAGTAGGACTTGACCTAGCATCAACAATTTTGATCCTCAATTAGTTGCGGTCACACCGATGAAAAAGGACAAGAAAGTTAGGTTTGCCTAATCACTCACATCCACAGAAAACACAAAAACAGACTCAACTTCAAACATAGTTTCTAACAAGCGTGTGTTGCATTCTACAGGAGTAAGACTTTCTACTAGTGCTAGCGGATCACAGCCTTCAGGCAATACCAGGAATGATAAGATTCAGCAAACACCAAGTAGTAATTCGAAGAATAAAGTAAAAGCTCACCCTAAGAATGTTAAATCTAGTTTGAATAAAAGGAATGGTACTGTTAAATTTAATGGATCGGCGTCTGTGCAGAATTCCAAGAAACATGATAATTCTGATTATGTCTGTATTAACGGTGATGATTACATGTCTTTTGATAATATGTGTGTTTCTAATTCTATGAATGATGTGAAATTCCGTGCTAAACCTAAGAAGAAAAAATCTAAGAAAGAGATTTGGAAACCAACAGGAAAAGTGTTCACTAAGATGGATATATTTGGAGACCTACCGGTCGGACCTTCATTATTGTAGGAAATGTGTGCCCTTTAACTAGGATTACCACTACTAATAAAGTGCCTTCTAGGAAACCAATAGTTCTAGAATCTGAATCACCCAAACCTGTGGTTAATTTGGTATATTCAAGGAAATCTAGGAAGAATAAGAATACTGGGTCCCTTAGCAAAACTAAGGTTATAAAAACAATATCTACTAACAAACAGGAACCAGTAAATCCTGGGGATCAACAAAAACTAATGTTCCATCTTCTTCTCTTAATGGATGCAGGTTGTCCAAATCGTCCTCTGGTCCCTGGTATTTTGGATTCCGGTTGCTCAATCACATGACCGGAGATCGCTCCTCTGCTCACCAATTTTCATCAGTAAATTCTTGGGTACAGTCAAATTCGGAAAGGATCAAGTTGCAAAGATAATGTGTATGGAGACAATCAAATTGGAATGTAACTATGTTCATTAGTTATTACGTTTAAATGGATTGGGCAAAATCTATTTTCTGTGATAACAATTCTTTGATACCAATCTTGAAGTAGTTTTTTCGTCAACACACATACTTTATTCGCAATCTAGAAGGTGTTTATTTATTGACGGGACTCGAGGGTATAATCATTATACACCCACTTAGGAATATGATTGAATCTCTCCATTTGTCTATTATTAAAGGCATCCTAAAACCAAGTCCTGTTATTGCATCGTCGTCTATCTCCACTTGATCATTTTTGTCTACAATCATCTTGCAAGACAAGACTTGTCCGATCTCCCTAAGCACAAGTTTGAAAAGTATCACTTATTTCTGCTGTGTATTAGGCAAAAGTTCAAAGAAACCCCCACACACCAAATAGAGACACAATCAAGAAAAACTCTATCTGAATTGCATATTATCAGTGTGGACCCATGCGTGTCGTGATTTCAATGGAAAGAATACAACTACGTTATTGTCAGACGACTACTCTCGATTTACATAGGTAAAATGATTGCGATCAAAAGCTAGGCTCCACTTTTTATTATCAACTTTTTGAAGATGATCCAAGTACGGCTAAAGGAAACCGGCCCCGTCACAATCATAACAGATAATGGAACTAAGTTTGATTAATCAGACACTTCGTGAAATATTATATTGAAGTCCGCATCTCTCGTGAAACATCAGTTGCAGGCTCTACCACAACAAAACGTGCTGTTGAAAGACGCAATCGTCACGCTAATTGAAGGCACCCGCACTATGTTAATTTATGCAAAAGCTCCTTTATTTCTATGGCCAAAGCGGTTGTCACAGCCGTTTAACCCAAATCGTTCCCTTGATACGTCGTCGTACGATAAAACACCATACGAGCTATTTACACTACATACTCCTGATCTATCGTAATCTACAATGAATTAGGTGCACTCAGCTAGCCCAACGAATGAGGCGAGAATTTTGGTAAAGTTGCAACCGAAGGCTGACATTGGTATTTTCATGGCTATGCACCCACGAAGAAATGCATTCTAGATATACACATACGTACCAACGAATTATTGAAACATTCATGTTGACTTTTGATGAGGTCTGACCGCATGGCTTCTGACACAGCAATTCAGGACCCACACTTCAAGAAATCTCCTGTTTTATCAATCAGTTCAGGACTTATGCAAACCCACCACCAACACACCGTTTATACCACCTCGAGATCTGACTGGATTTGTACTTGATTCAACCAATTTTTGATGAGTCAACTTAATCCCCCACCTTTATGTTGATTTACAAGCACCTGAAGTCATTGCTCCTATTCCTGAAGTAGTTGCACCTGAACATGCTGTATCAACTGGCTCACCTTCCTCAACTACAGTTGATCAAGATGCACCAACACCAAGTAACTCTCATACAACACAAGAAACTCAAACTCCTATCATTTCTCATGATGTTGAAGAAGATAATCATGATATTGAAGTCGCACATATGGGTAATGATCCGTACTTGGTAATACCCATAAATTTCCAGAGAAGTTGCTTCTGTCAATCCTCATCATCGTTATATCAAATCATACGCAATGTGCCTCCCTATCACCAATTTCTGAACACAATTGCAAGGACTAAAGGGATCATCCACTAAAAAAATAAACTTAGATCTCGCTATACAGTTTTTCGCTAGACCAGTTTCCACTCGGCTGCAATTACATGAGCAAGCTCTTTTCTGTTACTATGATGCTTTCCTCACTGCTGTTGAACCCAAGACGTATAAAGATGCTTTGACTCAAGCCTGTTGGATTGAAGCAATGCAAGAAGAACTTAATGAGTTCGAACGACTTGAAGTATGGGAGCTCGTACCCCGACCAGACAAAGTTATGGTGATTACTTTGAAGTGGATCTACAAAGTGAAACTAGACGAACTGGGAGGAATTTTGAAGAACAAAGCTCGATTAGTAGCCCGTGGTTACCGTCAAGAGGAGGGAATCGATTTTGAAGAGTCTTTTGCTCCGGTTGCGAGATTAGAGGCTATAAGGATTTTTCTCGCGTTTGCTGCTCATATGAACATGGTCGTATACCAAATGGATGTGAAGACTGCGTTTCTGAATGGTAATCTGCGGGAAGAGGTTTATGTTAGCCAGCCGGATGGGTTCGTGGATAAAGATAACCCCAATCACGTGTATAAGCTAAAGAAAGCTCTTTATGGGTTGAAACAAGCTCCACGCGCGTGGTATGATATGTTGTCTTTATTCTTGATATCCCAAGACTTCTCCAAAGGCTCAGTGGATCCTACATTATTCATCCGCAGAGACGGCAAGGAATTACTTATGGTACAAATTTATGTCGATGATATTATCTTTGCTGCATCTACACCTGAACTTTGTGATCTATTTTCTAAAATCATGTGTTCAAAATTTAAGATGTCAATGATGGGCAAAATCTCATTTTTCTTAGGATTACAGATTTCTCAAAGTCCCAGAGGCATCTTTATTAACCAGTTAAAATATGCCCTTGAATCTTTAAAGAAATACGGTTTTGACTCTTGTGACCCAGTGGATACTACAATGGTGGAGAAATCCAAATTGGATGAGGATAAAAAAGGGAAAGCCGTATATCTGTCACACTATCGTGGTATGATTGGCACCTTCCTTTATCTTACAGCCAGTAGACCTGACCTATAATTTGCTACATGCATGTGTACCCGATATCAGGCTCGGTCTACCAAAAAGCACTTAAATGCGGTAAAAAGGATCTTTCGGTATCTAAAAGGAACCGTACATCGGGGACTATGGTATCTGAAGGATTCTTCGATTGCTCTAACAGCATTTGCAGATGCGGATCATGATGGTTGTCAAGATACACGTCGTAGCACTTCTGGTAGTATGCAACTTTTGGGTGATAGACTTGTTAGCTGATCGTCTAAAAGGCAGAAAAATGTTGCGATATCCAGTACGGAAGCTGAATATATTGCTTTGTTCGGCTGTTGTGCTCAAATCCTTTGGATGAGATCACATCATACCGACTATGGTTTTGGATTCAATAAAATTCCAATGTACTGTGATAACAAAAGGGTTATTGCCTCATGCTGCAACAACGTTCAACATTCCAGATCCAAGCATATAGACATCAGATTCCACTTTATCAAGGAGCATGTTGAAAATGGGGTGATCAAACTTTACTTTGTCAATACGGAGTATCAACTGGCAGACATCTTCACTAAATCTTTTAGCCGAAAAAGAATTGAATTTATGATCAACAAGCTGGGAATACGAAGTTTTACGTCGGAGACTCTGAAACAATTGGCAGATGAAGTTGATGAATAGTAGTGGTACCTATTCAAATATCTTGTATAATATGTATATATTTTAAAACCATAAAAACCAAAAAGGTTTTTCATTTTTCAGAATTTTTATAAAAACAAAATACAAAAATATAAAATTTTAAAAACCAAATAAAAAATTAAAAAATGAGAAAATATAAAAAGAGGTAATAATGGCATATCTTCTAAAAATTGATAACATTTACGGTCTTATAAATGTCATTCAATAATGATACGAGCCTGTAAATGAAGTTCGAGCAGATGTTCCAAATGTTTTCAAAACATGCCATATGGCTTGCTATTATTTCAGATAGCAACCCGATTATCATCTTAAAGGCAAGTATTCATTCAAAAAGGAAACTTGACCTCTCAACGGGAATTTATTCTCGGGCATTGTCTACTTTATGACCATGCAAAGGCTTGTGTTTACTTTGCAACACAACCCGTGCTTCCTGTATTTCCATAAGTATACGGACCATGCGCTATGTATTAAATTAAGAGAAATCTTATTGCTTTTTTTATGTGTGTGTTGTTTCTCAAAATAAAGTTGTCTTTCATAATGAATCAGTGGTTTTTCAGTAATCACAAAATATTTCTCAAAATGATCATTGCCTTCTCAAACATCGACTACACTCTTTAAATAAGAAACTGTCATTGTTTTGAGGGGAAGAGAATGTCAAATTTCTTCAGTCATAATAAATTGAGTTAAGGTTTTTACACAATAACCAAATATCACTTTAGGAAAGTTTAATTAATTTTAGCTTACATGTCCTAATGTGTTATGTTTTATGCCGTTAGGATATTCTTTGCAACATAAGTCTATAGGTATGCTAGTTTAAACATTAGGGACTATAAGTGCTATTTGTTTATCTAATATATACCTTATAAAACTTATAATGGCAAAATATAAGGGTGATGAAACGTAAGGTACTGTAGGTGTTATAATCTAAACTTAAATAAACACACACACCCATTATCATTACTCATCACTGTTCACATCTACCCACATACACTCAAAACACACACACGCATCCTCTCTCAATTGTAACTCTCAATCCATCGCTTCAAGATAAAATTCAAGCTTAAGGTATTATTATCCAAGTGTTCTCCACACTCCGAATCACTTAAGCCTCACTCGAATTATGATTTTACTTAGTCTTGGTCTCGATAAACCCTAATTGTCAAATTAGGGTTGGTCCAAATCGAACCTTGTTAAAACCATAAATTGAATGAGGGATTTTGTTTCCTTTGGAGTGTAGAACATCCATTTTTAACAGTTTTGTTTGAGACTTATATGAATGTGTGCTTGCCATGTTTTTGATCAAAAAATATGGGTTTAAGTGAAATGTTGTATAAATGTTATGGGTTTTGTGTGGGATTGAAATGATGTGCATCCTTGCTAAGTGCTAGAATCATTTAAATGTAATATTGAACTCATTCTTGTTAGTTTACTCGGTTTACATGATTTTATGGTTTTGTGTTGTTCATATGATGCTAAGCCTACAACCAATGTGTTCTTAAATGATAAAAATAGGTTTAAACAAGTCATTGTTGATAAACCCATAAGCAAAAATCATGTCTTATGAATTGGTTAAACTTTGAAACTGAACGACTAATTCCTTTAGGAACCGAACGAGTCTAAAGCCTTTAGGAACCGAACGAGTCTAAAGCCTTTAGGAACCGAACGAGTCTAAGCCTTTAGGAACCGAACGAGTCT
The DNA here is from genome assembly GCA_026074375.1 of Tanacetum coccineum. Taxonomy (NCBI): domain Eukaryota; kingdom Viridiplantae; phylum Streptophyta; class Magnoliopsida; order Asterales; family Asteraceae; genus Tanacetum; species Tanacetum coccineum. Next base: position 17,606 of record BQNB010006207.1, on the reverse strand, counting down.
AAAGCCTTTAGGAACCGAACGAGTTTTAGACTTTAGGAATCGAACGAGTCTAAGCCCTTAGGAACCGAACGAGTCAACCTTTTATGAGCCAAACAAGTAACATTGTATTGTGAACTGAACGAGTGAAAAGTCTTTAGGAACCAAACTTGTCTTGACAAAACACACTTAAAGATCAAATTTCTCCAAATAAGGTCAAATTAAAACTTCACTTAGTTCAAGTAGACATTAAAAGCTTGACAAATCCAAGGTTAACTAAAATACAACTTAGGTTATCTAAATTATCTACTAGTTAGACAACCCACGATTCCTAAATTGTTAAAATAGTTGTCTCAGTCACATAAGCTTTTAGTCTATCTAAGTTGTCTGATCATCAAAGTGCTAAAAGTCATAAAGGTTCTAATGCGTAATTAATCGTGTCACATTATAAACTGCATTGACTCTTTCTTAAGTAGAATCATGGACATCACAAAGGCTGAACAGATTGCGTTGGATGACGCCTTAGTTGCTCCTGCCAACCGAATGAAGATTGGTAAATGTAATCTACGATTAAGCTCAGATCTCAAGTCAAAAGAAGCAACTCTTCAAGTGGTTTTGATGTGTTGAAGCTCACTCCCTTCTACAAGGCATTTCAAGCCTCAGATGATGTTCCAGATATCTATATGCAAGAGTTCTGGGCTACTGCATCTATTTATAACCGTTCGATTAGATTCAAGATGAATAACAAGAAACATATTATCAATCTTGAGTACTTCAGAGAAATGCTTCAGCCCTAAAATCCGTAATCAGAAATTTGATGAACCACCCTTTGAGCAAGAAATTCTTACATTTCTTGTAAGTCTAGGTCACAGTGGAGAGATAAGGAAGATTACAGATGTCAATGTCAACAAGCTACATCAACCCTGGAGATCATTTGTTGCGGTTATCAACAAGTGTCTCAGTGGTAAAAGCTCCTATGACAGTCTTCGTTTATCTCAAGCTCAAATCATTTGGGGCATGTACCATAAAAAGAATGTTGACTATGCCTTTCTTCTATAGGAGGACTTTACTTATCAAGTAGAGAATAAGAATGCGAAGAAGGTGAATGTGATGTACTACCCACGCTTCACCAAGCTTATCGTTAACTTCTTCATGTCAAAAGATCCATCAATTCCACGGAGGAACAAGATTAATTGGCACTATGCCAGGGATGACCCCATGTTCACCACAATCAATGTTATCTCCAGGCATAAGGATACACAGTTGTACGGTGCAATCTTGCCTAAGGAATTGACAAACGAGGACATCCGAAACTCTGAGTCCTACAAAGAGTACTATGCTATCGCTTCAAGAAAATTACCTCTAAAAACAAAAGCAAGTGTTCATAAGAAGAAAGTTGATTCTGATACAACACCTAAGGAGAAGCCTTCCACAGACCCCAAAGACAAAAGATTCAAACAAACTGGTAAGATGACTGGCTCAGGAAAGCAGAAGCAACCTGTTACAGGTTTAGAGACTCTCTCCGAGATTGCTTTAACTGAAACTGAACAACTAAAGATAGCTATCAAGAGAAGTCAAATTCAGACACACAGCTCACAAGCAAGTGGCTCAGGTGATGGAGTTGACATCCTGTCAAAGGTTCCTGATGAGCAAGTACACGAGAAAACAGGTACAGATGAAGGAGCTGGTGACAAACCAGAGGTTCCCGATGTACCCGAACATCATTCTAATAGTGAGGAAGAGTCTTGGACCTTTAGTGACGGTGATGATGATGATGAAGATGATGATGCTAACAAAGATTTAGGTGATGATGATGCTAACAAAGATTTAGATGCACATGATGATGATGATGATGCAACAGAATCAGATGATGATGGTGACAACATTACTCATCCAAAGTTGTCCACCTTCTCAACTGATGATCAAGAAGAACAAGATGACGAAGAAGAACAAGAAGACGATGAAGAAGATGAGGAAGAGATATCTAATCAGTTGGTACGCACACCATCAGATTATCAAACATCAAAGATGATGACAGGGTTAAAAATGGTGAAGAAGACAAAGAAGGAGACGTGACGAATGTCGCTCTGGAAGGAGGTGATGTTGACATGACTGAAGCTGACACTACCGAAGACACGGAAGATGCCCATGTGACTCTCACGGCTGCTACTCCCGTTGTCCAACAGCAAAGTTCATCCGTGTCAGATCTGGTTTCAAAGTTCATCTCTCCTACTACGGATGAAGGTATTGACTCTATCCTGAATCCTCGTACAGAATCAATTACTTTAGTCAATGTACCTATTTTTGTAGCCATAGAGACTCCAGTTACCACTACAACAATCCCTCCACTGCTTTTTCCTGTCACTCAATCAAGTCAACAAACACCTGTTACCACCACCACAACAACTTATCCCTCCACAACACCGCCTCCAATTCCTAACTTTGCATCTCTATTCGGCTTTAATCAAAGAGTAACCGCGTTGGAATCTGATCTCTCTAAGCTTAAACAATCCAATCCTTTCGCTGAAGCCATTTCATCTATTCCGGGCATAGTTAATGAATACCTTGGTTCTAAGATGAAAGAAGCAGTAGATGTGGCTATTCAGCTCAAATCAAACAAGCTCAGAGAAGAAGCTCAAGCAGAAAATCAAGCATTCCTCAACTCACTTGATTCCAACATGCAGAAAATTATCAAGGATCAAGTCAAAACTCAAACATCGAAGATCAAGTCCAAAGTTGAGAAGTATGTTACTGAATCTCTGGGAGCTGAAGTGTTGATTCGTTCCACCAATCAACCTCAGACATCTTACGGAATTGCTTCCTCACTCTCAGAATTTGAATTAAAAAGGATTCTAATGGATAAAATGGAGGAGAATAAATCAATTGACAGATCAGATGTTCAGAAAAATCTTTACAACGCATTGGTTGAAGCCTATAACACAGACAAGGACCTCCTTTCCTCTTATGGTGATGTTCTCATTATTCCAAGAACAAGGGACGATAAAGATAAAGATGATGAATCCGCTGGATCAAACCGAGGGACCAAGAGACCAAAATCAGGCAAGGAAGCTGAGTCATCCAAAGAACCAACTCGTAAGGAGAGCAGGACAACAAGTTCTTCGAAAGGGGCCTCCAGATCTCAACCTACCGACTTGAATGAGACTACACATCTAGAGTTCATTACAGGTGATGATGATGTCATTCCTGCTAGAGAGGTACAGGATGAACGTCAATGGCACCCTCCAACCTCTCCAACTCCTGATCGTGAATGGCACCTAACAAAGACTGTTTCTGATTTACCTCCTCAACATTGGATAACTGACTTAGCACAAGCTGCAGGCAAGCAATCCTCTTTCGATGAGTTTATGGCCACTCCCATCGATTTCTCTGCTTTCATGATAAACAGACTCAAGATTGATCATTTGACTCAAGAACTGCTAACCGGTCCTACCTATGATCTCATAAAAGGTACGTGCAAGAGTGTAGCTGAATTGGACTACCACTTGGAAGAAGTTTTCAAAGCTACTAATGAACAATTGGACTGGAATAATCCTGAAGGAACGCCATATCCCCATAATCTCAGCAAGCCACTACCGTTGATTCCAAATGCACGAGGACGTCTTGTTATTCCTTTCGATCATTTCATCAACAATGACCTTGAATATCTAAAAGGAGGAAGCTCAAGTCGAAAGTATACTACTTCCATAACAAAGACGAAGGCTGCTGACTATGGTCAAGTCAAATGGATTGAAGACCGGATCCCTAGAACTACTTGGAGTGTGGTACCAATAGACTACGACAAACACGCCTATTGGGGTACATACCACTGGGGTCCAAAACGTCAGAGATTCTATGGTTTGCTACCAACAATGGAAACTTCCAAGGTTGTTTACTCAAGGCACAAGATTCATAAGCGGTTAATCAGTTCAAGATCATGAAATTTCTTCGGTTATAGTACATTTGGAGAGATTATGTTCTCGACAGGATGATGTGACATATAAAGTTTCGAGAAAGGCGACTTCATGAGACTTCGTCGCCAAGAACATTGAAGATATGTCACTCCTTTCTTGTTTCAAAGCAATCTCAACAATCTCAGTCTCGGATGATCGATATGCACTTAAATGTGGGCTCTTGAGAATAGTACACTCGAAAGAATTGTCATCCAAGAACGTGTGGAAGATCTATAGTTGGTCGTCGAAGCTTCAGAAAAAGATCTACCTCACCGACCAGACACAGCATGACCTGATCTTAGAAAAATGACTCCCTACATTGGCTATCCTAACGTCCAAGGCATTATCTATCAAGACGAATTGAGCAGAAACCGGTTAATGCGCACTGATGAACTTCACAAGTTCAGTGATGGCACACTAAACCCATATCTCTGTATATACTCTAATTGACATTGCTACCCGGATTTTAGGATGGATTATTTGACGAATGAGACATGGAGTCCAGAAACAAGGAGGAGAGCTCAGGTGATGATAAGTGCCATTGACAGGAAGCTCAGAGATCGAAGGTTGATGTGCAACTTGGAGAAGTTTGTAGGAGGAAGACCGTACGGGAGAGACCTTCGGCTGCTCAAAAAGACCATATGATTTATCATATGTTGTCCTCATCTTTATAAGGTCAATCCTAGTACATAATAAACATGTGAATATGTATATATGTAGTATAGACTTATGGTGATAATAAGGAGTGCTCGAGTACAAAATTTTTAAGAATTTCTTAGTAAATTCAAAAAATTTCAAATTATTGTACTCAGCACTATCTTATATACCCTCAAAAATTGAGGGGGAGCATTAAAATGTTCCTTATAGGTAGCATATAACATTTTGTCCCCGAACGGTTAATCAATTGATATCCAAAATATCAAGGGGTTAACATTTTGGATAAGGGGAGAAAATATGATTAACCTGGATCTAATTTGTATTGAAAGATGTGATCAAATAAAATGGACTCAATGCACTCACCTTAAATGTCCTTACGGATTACGATGCACATGTTAAGGGGGAGCTTTTAGTGATAATGAAAAACTCTCAAAGTGTAAATCTTTTTGATATTTATATCAATGGTTTTTGAAGGATTGTGATAGAATACCCAAAAGACTGGCCATGTTCTTAAATTTATGGAGATATAAGGTAGTTAGGCATAAGTATTCAAATCCCATAATCTAGCCAGAACTGGAGGGATCAACCCAGGGATATCCACTAGTTAGTGTAGAAGTCCTTAGGTATGATAAAAGGAGAAAAAAGTGGAACTAAGGGAATAATGCCGGACTGATATGGAGTAACAATGGAACAAACCATACAAGGTGTTAGTTATAAAGTCTCGGTAGCATTGGTAGGGTTTAAAGAATGAAAAGAAATGTATGGATTAAAGCGGTGTAAGAAAAAGGGGGGGAAAAAAAAGGGGGGGGGGAGGGGGGGCCCTCCATACACTTAGACAGAAACCGAGTCAATACATAAACTGTCAGAAACATAAAGGTTGTTGTCTGAATTGAGACTGTCATGGACCCAGTGACGCTATGCACAACCCTCCCTAGCCACTCAAGGTCTCTCAAAAGACTCTTGTTTCATTTCTCACGGAGATTACACGCATTTCTATCGACTTTCTCACTCCGAGTTAGTTGATATTAAAAAGGTGGCAGTCTGCTCTAGCCTCCGATCACTAAAATCAAAGTGCACTATTGAGTCTAGAGCCAAAAGAGATCATCCATAAATCTCATTAGGACACTTGTCAAATTCTGCTTGCTAAGTCACACAATGTGAATTACAAGATATATATTAAGAGTCCTACGCATTATCCTTGTGATTTTGCCAGAACATCAGAGTGAATTCATTCACAATGAAGATGGAAATCCTGCTTGAGCCAGCATCAAACAAGCTCATGGTAGGTAACTTGTGCGATTCTATACGAATCAAACTTGTGACAACTGGAAAGAAACGATGGTGCGATTCTATAAGAATCAAACTTGTTCCAGGTTATGAATTGACGATTGATGATGAATTTTTGAAATGATCAACACTCTCGATGTGTCACAAAACCACTTTAGCAAGTGACACGTCGATTGATTTTCAAATCGATTTTTCTATTTCAATCGGTGAGATAGTAACTCACTGGTTCACTCTTATCGTGCTGTCTGCTTTGAGACGTTCCGATAATGAGAACATGCTGAGTTTGATGAATCTAATGCAAATGTGTTAGAAAGATTCTATACTTCAGCTGGAAATCCTGTCAAGGAGATTCTTCTTAAATTGAATCTACCTGATCACAGGTCGATCCTCACGGATTCGAAGGTTACTCCAACCAAACACGGACGAATGACAAAGCCATATTCGTCCCCCCGCTTTATTGCTAACTGTTTTAATGCAGGATACTTAAAGATGGTGGTGAAGGTACCTGATTCCAGCTGACTCACAAGATTCATAACCACATGCTCATACCCGACCGACAAACATAAAGACATCATGAAAGCTCAAGTACATGTTTCAAGACTTCCGCTACTCTGATACCGAACGTCTTTCTCGAAGTGACGAAGTGTTAAAGTTAAAGAATTTCAAGAAAGATGCAACATTAAAGCTTTCCAAGTCAACAAATCAAGAATGGTATGAGCATGTCGGTCCAGAAGTCACAAGATCACAAGATGACAAAGTCACAAGATGGCGAAACGAGATTATGCTTGGTTGATGATCTCACAGTGCTCAAGATCACATCTCCACTTACAAGTAAAGATAAAGGAACAAGCTCGAGCCTAAAGTCAAAGATTACTACAACATATTCACAAGAGAAATGAAGTTTACGAGCTAAAGACTAAGAGATATAGCATAGTATGCTAGGTTTAAATTTTGTAAAATGGAGTGACCTCCCTTAGGGGGAGATTGTTGGAAACAAGAAAAGTATCGGTCACTTCCAAGTTGTAATAGTCTTAGCCCGTAGTATGTTATATGATTAGTCTAGTAAGCTAGTCTGGCCCAAGGCCCATGGAAAGCCCGTTAAGGCCCATGGCCGGCCAAGTATGTAGTTTATATACCCTCTCCATGCCTTGGAGAGGGTGGTTGGTTGTTTCATTTTCTTACATTTCACACATATATTCAATATTACTTTCTCTCTCTAGAATCCTTCCAACCCACTCCTCTCTCTAGTTCTTGCATAATATCATTAAAGATTACTAGTATTCTACTGCTTGGACAGAGAAAGAACAGATTGACAACTTCTTGAAAGAAAGAAGGTTAATGAGGAGCTTAGAAAAGTTCGTTGGTGGGAGATTGCACGAAGGAGACCTACGGCTGCGACAAAAGAACCATATGATTCTATCATATGATGTTCTCATCATTCAGGTCAAACCTCGTACATAATAATCTTGTGATTGTATGTAGTGTAGACTTTATGGTGACATTAAGGAGTGCTCGAGTACAAAATTTTCAAGAATTTCTTAGTAAATTCAAAAAAATTCAAATTATTGTACTCAACACTGTCTTAAATACCCTCATAATTTGAGGGGGAGCACTAAAATGTTCCTATTAGATATTGTGTAACATTTTATCCCCGAATGTTTAATCAATTGATATCCAAAATATCAAGGGATTAACATTTTGGATAAGGGGAGAAAATGTGATTAACCTGGATCTAACTTGTATTGAAAGATGTGATCAAAATAAAATGGACTCAATGCACTCCACACTTAGCATGTACTACGATTACGATGCACATGTTAAGAGGGAGCTTTTAGTGATAATGAAAAACTCTCAAACTGTAAATCTTTTGATATTTATATTAAACACTTTGATTGAACTTTTTAATGATTTTGGTTTTGATCATGATGGAATACTTAAAAGACCGACCATGTACTTTAATTTATGGAGATATAAGGTGGTTAGACATAGGTATTCAAATCCCATGATCCAACCAGAACCAGAGGGATCTACCCAGGGATATCCACTAGTTAGTGTAGAAGTCCTTAGGTATGATAAAAGGAGAAAAGTGAGATTAAGGGAAGAATGCGGACTGAGATGGAGCTAACACTGGAACAAACCCAATAAGTTGTTAGTTATGAAGTCTCGGTAAGCATTGAAGGGGTTGAAGAATGAAAAAGAAATGTAAAGATAAAGGGTGAAAAGAAAGAAGCCCTCCATACACTTAGGTAGAAGCCGGGTCAATATATAAACTATCGGAAACACTAAGATGTTGTCCGACATTGAAGACAGTCATGGACCCAGTGACGCTATGCATAACCCTTTCCAGCCACTCAAAGTCGGAAAGACTTTGTTTTAAAACTCATGGAGATTCACACATTTCTATCAACTCTCTCACTCCGAGTAAGTTGATATTGAAAAGGTGGCACTCAGCTCCAGCCTCTGATCACTAAAATCAAAGTGCACTATTGAGTCTAGAGCCAAAAAAAGATCATCTATAAATCTCATTAGGACACTAGTCAAAATTATGCTTGCTATCTCACACAATGTGAATAACGAGAAATATATATAAAGAGTCCTACGCATTATCCTTGTGATTTTGCCAGAACATCAGAGTGATATTATTCACAATGAAGATGGAAATCCTGCTTGAGCCAACATCAAACAAGCTCATGGTAGGTGACTTGTGCGATTCTATATGAATCAAACTTGTGACAACTGGAAAGAAACGATGGTGCGATTCTATAAGAATCAAACTTGTTCCAGGAAATGGATCAACGGTTGCTAATGAATTTTTGAAATGATTAACACTCTCGATGTGTCACAAAAACACTTTAGCAAGTGATACATCGATTGATTTTCAAATCGATTTTTCTATTTCAATCGGTGAGACTTCGTCTTGCTGGTTCACTCATACCGTGTTGTCTGCTTTGAGACGCTCCGGTAATGAGAACGGCTAGTGCAGCTGCGAAACCCTGTCAAGGAGATTCTTCAGAATTATACCTGATCACAGGCAGTATTTATACTGATCAACAGGGAACCGTGGTTATTGCAACCGTATTCGACGAAGTGACAAAGACACTTTCGTCCATATCTGTTGATTATCACTAACCTAAACCTGCAGGTACTCCCGACGATTGGTGCAGCTGATTCCCGACGAGTCACGATTCATAGCCACATGCTCATACCCGACCGACAAACATAAAGACATCATGAAAGCTCAAGTACATGTTTCAAGACTTCCGCTACTCTGATACCGTACGTCTTTCTTGAAGTGACGAAGTATTAAAGTCAAAGAATTTCAAAAAATATTCGTCGCTCTGATACCAATTGAAGAATATAAGTAATCTTTGATATGAAATGGGAAGGAACTAAGTGAGAGAAAGTGGAAGGATGGATGTATTCTAGAGAGAGAAAGTAAGAAACGTATAATTCATTAACAAAGTGAGAATACAAAACCAACCAACCAACACCCTCTCCAAGCTATAGAGAGGGTATTTATACACTAGTTTGGCCGGCCACGGGGCCTATTGATGGGCTTACCATGGGCCTTGGGCCATATTAGCTTAATATGTTTAATATATCTAACTACGGGCTTTGACTAGTAAATATTAGAAGTGACCGAGACTTTTCTTGATCCTAACAGACACTCTATGATCCAATTCAATATTTATTGTTTCAATCTCCTCTAAGTCCTTTTTAATCTTATCCTCATTCAATTTTCTAGTTAGAGGTATAATTCTCTCTTTCAATTCTTTATGACCGTGTCTTTCTCTTGGGACTGAGCTTTCAATTCATTTAATTCAAACAATTGATCAAAACTTGGAGCACTTTGATTTGAAACAGAATTGTCCCTTTGAAAAATTTCCTGATTAAGTTGAGTATCAACTTCTAAAGAGATGCAATGTTTTTCAAGAGTGGTAAAACTTTTGAACAGTTTATCATAAATCTCTTTTTCAACGAAATCCTTTTTGTTGAGAAGCTCAGTCTCAAGTTTTAGACACTTTTCACATTCATGCACATTTACAAAAGCATTATCCACAGAAGAATTCATAATTATGTTCACAATATCTTTGTTAATGACTTGTTCCAAGAGTCGTTCGTTTTCGTTCAAAACTTTATTCATTTTAACTTCAAACGTTTTTTACTCTAAACGATATTGTTCCACAGCCTGTTCCATTTGATGAAAGACATTTTGGACTTCAGAAAGTTCATCAATCAAATATTGATCGAATGTATTAAATAAGTCCTTCAGAGCTTTTACAAATGGAATTATTTCATCCCTAAAACAAGCTTTTGTATGTTCGAACCCCCACGAGCCCTCAGTGATAGCTGTGGCCGTGGTTCTTTCTTTGACAACCACGTCAAAACCAGCAAGATGGTGTTTAAGTTTCTTCAAACTCGTATTAACCATGCTGACTTTAGGAAGTTCTTTTGGAACCTCAACTTTGGTGGGTCTACTAGAAAGAGTGGGTTCTGGAGAATTCACAGAATTCTGAGACCAAAAGGCTTGTTCAGCAGATAATTCAGTTTGTGGAACAAATCGTGTTTCAAAACTGAGAAGTTGGTTAAAACAAGCATAATCGACTAGTGTTGTTAGTATTGACTTTCTTTTCTCATATCATAGGTTCTTTTTGTTTAAATCCATTTTGAACGACTCTATTCAGCAAGCCATAGGGTCTCTTCGAGGTCGGGAATCACAATAGAATAGTATTCTTAATGAAATTACCATCATAGATCTTTGGTTCCAACTGTTGAGCTTTCTTTAGATAGAAAGGATTTTGAAAACCTAGAGCTTGTTTAGTGGTATGATCATAGAAAAACTGAGGTTTCGTCAACATGTGAACAGTTTGTGCAGATTGATCTCTTTTGAAAACAATATTATCTAGCTGTTTGATCTTCTTTTCTAACGCAATCTCTCTATCGATGTTCCTAGATTCTTCTTTCTTAAAATCATTTTTGAGAAGAGTAACTGTTTGCATTAAAGATTCCTTTTCTTTTAAATGTTCAGAAAGAGTTTGTTTAAGACGATCAATCTCTACAGACTGTGCACTTGAATTTGAAACGTTATCTTTACTCTTGAAATCAACATTTTGTCCTTCTTTCAGCTTTAACTTGTTCCTTATATCTTTCAAGCTCTGAAGTTAAAGTATAATTGACACTTTTATTATCCAGATTTATCTTGGTACAATTAACTACTTGGGTGGTTCGTTGGCGATAAGAAGTGCGGCTGAATTGTCGCAAAACATCTTAATTGGTTCGTTTATTGTTGGTACTATACCAAGCCCTAAAATAAACTTCCTAATCCAAACAGCTTCCATCTCTGCTTCTTAAGCAACTATGTAATTCAGCTTATGTAGCAGGCATTTCAGTAGTACTTTACTTGGAGCTTTCTAGTCTACTGCGCTTCCGTTCAAAACGAAACGTATCTTGTCAGAGATTTCATATCATCTATATCGGTCTCAAATCCAGCATTGCAATAGCAATCAACTCGAAGTTCAGCTTCCGGATTTCCACCATAAACCACGAACATATCTTTAGTATTTCTTAAATACTTAAGAATATTTTTCACAGCAGTCCAGTGACATTCACCAGGATTCTGTTGAAAACGGCTTGTTATATTTTGCGTGAACGCAACATCAGGTCTAGTGCATCTTACAACATACATAATGGAACCCATAGCCGAAGCATAAGGTACATTTTGCATGCGCTTCACCTCTTTAGGTGTTGAAACACCTTGTGTTTTGTTCAAGTCAAGTCTTTCTTGCATGGGGATATAACCACGTTTGGAATTATCCATTCTATATCTCTTTAAGATCTTATCCATGTAAGCATTTTGACCAAGTCCAATCAATCGCTTTGACCTATCTCTGTAGATTTTGATTCCAAGAATAAATGCTGCTTCCCCCAAATCCTTCATAGCAAAACACTTTCCAAGATAATCTTTTACACTTTGTAAACTTGGAATGTGATTTCCCATGATGATTATGTCATCAACATATAAGATGAGAAATGTAACATTACTCCCACTAGCCTTTTGATATACACATGGCTCATCAAGATTTTGAGAAAATCCAAACCTTTTGATTTCCTCATCAAATCTTTTATTCCAGCTTCTTGATGCTTGCTTAAGACCATAAATGGATCTTTGAAGCTTGCATACTTTTCTGGGATGATTAGGATCAACAAAACCTTCAGGTTGTACCATATAAATGTCTTCATCAAGATAACCATTTAAGAAGGCTGTTTTTATATCCATTTGCCATATCTCATAATCATAGTATGCAACTATGGATATGAGAATCCTAATAGCTCTAATGTCAGCGACGGGTGAGAACGTTTCTTCATAATTAACCCCGTAGATTTGAGTATAACCCTTTGCTACAAGACGAGCTTTATAGGTGTGTACAATACCATCCATGTCAGTCTTTTTCTTAAAAATCCACTTACTCCCAACAGTCTTACAGCCAGGAGGAAGATCGACCAAGACCCATACCATATTGTCCATCATGGATTGTATTTCCGCATTCATAGCATCGATCCACTTATTAGATTCAGAATCTAACATCACGGCTTTATAGCTAGTGGGTTCATTAAGATCCCCTAAACTATTCTCCTCCGCCTCTACATTTAGACATAAATGACTTGGAGCTCGATGTGTCCTTTCAGACCTACGAATCAGAATCTCTTCCTCTTGAGGTGGTTCAAAATCTTCAACCTCCATAGGAATTTTGCTAGTGATTTTAGAAGTTGATGTATCTTCATTTGGAATTTCTTCAAGATCTATGGCCCTTCCATTGACTTCTTGAGTTATGAGATTTTTCTCAAAGAACTCAGCATACCTCGCAACAACTATTTTGTTTTTAGGTGGGAAGTATAAATAGCAACCCATCGTTTCCTTTGGGTATCCTATGAAGATACACTTAACAGATCTTTGTTCGAGTTTGTCAGGCGTATCTCTCTTCTCAAGAGCCTCACATCCCCAGACCTTTAAGTAAGACAGATTATGAACTTTTCCATACCACAGTTCGTATGGTGTTTTGTCAACCTTCTTTGTTGGAACCATATTGATAATGCGTGTTGCAGACTCTAGAGCATAATCCCAAAAGGATAAAGGCAGAGTTGTAAGATTCATCATAGATCGCACCATATCTAACAAAGTACGGTTTCTCCTCTCAGACACTCCATTATGTTGTGGTGTGTATGGAGGAGTAAGCTGTTGAACAATTCCGTTAGCTTTTAGATAATCTTTAAACTCTTGGCTTATGTATTCGCCACCTCGATCTGATCGAAGAGCCTTGATTGTCTTCCCGAGTTGATTTTCCACTTCATTTTAAAACACTTTGAACGTTTCAAAGACCTCATGTTTATGTTTAAGAAGATAAACATAACCATAACGACTATAATCATCTGTGAATGTAATGAAGTAGCTAGCACCTTGTCTTGACACATGTCTAAGTGGATCACACACATCAGTATGTATAATTCCAAGAAGATCAGTCGCCCTTTCGGGACGATGTGGAAGCGATTTCCTAGTCATCTTGCCCGATAAACAAGATACGCATTGATCAAATGACTCATCATCTGTTGATTTTAAAAGCCCTTCCTGTTGCAGCTTTTTAATACGTTTCTTACATATATGAGCAAGACGACAGTGCCAACGAATAAGTAGAGTCCAAATTATGTTTGGCTCTTTTAGTGCTAATCATTATAAATAGAATTAACATTTGGTACAAGATCATGCATATCAATTTTATAAATTCCATACTTGGGAAATAGGAAAAATTAAAAACATTATTCTTAGAAACTGAATTCCAATCTGTAAACGCTGGACAAATCCATTTCAACAACAGGTGAACGAAACAACACCTCTAATTATAGAAGGTGCATAATTACTATGTCCTAAACAAATCACAAGGTCATTATGTAAAACTAAGTCAAAACTTCCAATAGCTTCTACTTGTTTAAGCTTTCTTACTCCTCCAGACATATTTTTATGTTACAAATGAAAGGTACCACAGCTAGTGTCCATACACCCAGGATTTAGTAGGAAAAGAAAATAATTCTATTATGAAAATTGAAGGAACTGGCAGTGCCAACTTGCTTCTTCTTCTTAATCAACTCACCAAGGTAAGCAGGACAATTCCTCTTACATTGACCCATCTCCTTGCAGTGGTGGCAGGTGTCATCCTTAGTTGGGTGCTCTTTAGCAGAAGGCTTAGGGTTTTTAGGCTTAGGGATATAAACTTGTTTATCCTTTCCCTTGCCATTAGCTTTACCCTTACCTTTAGCTTTAAGCGATTTCTTATTGGATTTCTGGATTTTACCACCTTTAATCATCATTACTTGTGGTGTTTCAGCCTTTTTAGGTAAACCCTTTTCATACTCAATGAGCATAGCATGTAGTTCACCAACTGTCTTCCCCATGTTATGCTTATTGTAGTGAGGTCATTCAAGATTAAACCAACACTAAGCTCTTGTGGGAGCACATAACCAAAACATTCCAGTTCCACATAATTCTTCATCTAATGACATATGGGCCTACTGGTTTTCCCTTATCCTGTTTGCAAGCATGGAAAGTTTAGATCAGGTCAAACCACTCCACTCCAGCTTGTTTCTCAAACATGGATTTAAGCTCCTGAAGCATTTCATAACGTGAGGAATTTTCGAATTGTCTTTTAAAGTTCAGGAGTCATACTTCCGAGCATAAGACAAGCCACCTTATTATGAAATCATACCGCATTCCACTGCGCAAGTACTCAGAATCGGTAGGTGAAGCAAGAGAAATAGGCTGTTCAATGACAAACAATTTCCTTTCAACTCTCAAGACCATCTTAAGTTAACGAAACCAGTCATTGAAATTGTTTCCAGAAATTTCAAACATCGACCTGAAAGCCGAATGGTTTTATGTTATTAAGAACAGTTAGTTCCATTTACAAACATTAGTTAAAGTTCAAGAATAAGTATTTTCGATAATACTCCTTGAAGGAACAACAAAAAAAAAGAAAAAAAAGAAAATTAACTACCCTCGTTTATATAAATAAACAATTAATTTTCTAAGGTTAGGACCCAACTTGACATACCCCCACCACATCAGTTGATCTGCTAGTGATGGTGTATTCAAAAGGTAATCAACGATTGATAATTCACAACTATTGCAATTCCTAAACCATATGGGACTTACTTTATTACAATAATATCTAGTAAGCATGTTTCATCCCATCTATGCCGCGTGTTAACAGGTCTAACCACAACAACGCTAAGCCATCCAATTTCAAAACAGTAATTATGTAACACTCACCGTCTCACGGAAAAGCGTATAATTACCTTGTGACTGCAAATCTACACACGTCTCACGCATAGGTAAAGAGCAATCAACAAGTGTTTTTACAAATTGGATGGCAATAACTTAGTTGAAAAATGGTATTTTATTTGACGTATCAAATATGTACGAAGAAGCATGCATACATCTTCGTAACATTTATTTTAATAAAAACTTTTACTCAATTAAGTTATTATTACGGTATCACCTATTATCATCGAGTATCTACATAAATAGTGTGTCCTATAAAATTTACGATTCAATGTATGCTTTAAAATTTAAAGATTTGCTTTTTTATCGTCGGAAAGATTTAAAGAATGATTAAAATCATTCAAACCCAGACATTTCCGACTTCCTACATAGTATACAAGGTAGGAAACTACACGTAGTCATATTATTAGGGTCTAAAGTTATCTTACAGACCGAAGTCTTGATGAGTCCTCCCCGAACCTTATCCTTGCAACTATATAGTATTTTTGCAAATTACGTCATTGATAAAATTAAAACTTTAATTTAAAGAATACATTACAAACTATATATTGCTAGTCTAGTCATGGAAGATTTTATATTGGATGTAAGCCGAATCTACTTTTGACCTTTTGCATTAGATAGTTCATAATAAATCTTATTTCGATAATCATTAGTCATGTTTATTTTTGTTTTCAGAAAAACCCTTTTATTTTCTCACAAGTCAAGAACTTAAAATAATACAAATAAACATCAATTAAACTAAATAACATTTATTTAAACACACTTAACAATTAAGGCATGCAAACATTAAATATGATCCTAATTATCTAATAATAAAACATGCATTTATTCATATAAGGCTCCTTCGTCTTATAAACTCCGGCCATATGCATCGATGTACTCGATTACGTAAGCCTTATATAAATAAATACAACATAGCACATGAAACCTTTTAATTATTTTAGGCCCCATTTATTCAAAAATAAAGGTCTTCTCGAATTCTTGAATCATGGATCTTACCAGTTAAGAAAATAATTAAAATTATGCGTATTTTAATCATATTTAAACCAAACCCATTTAACAAATTAACAAGATTTAATATCTAATATCAATCCAAGATAAATTTGCATGATTTTATCATGGATCTCCATTAACAATTAACAAACTTAAAACCATTAACAATTAATAACTCAAGTTTTATAAAATTTGCATACAACCTAGATTTCCGTACTAATTAATTTTATTAACCGTCAAAGATCAACATCTATTAACAAAACCCTCACCGGGGCATTTAAAATTAATCACGAAACCCTAATTTGTCCAATTTTATTCCTTGTAATTAAAGATTCTACACGATGGCTCGTGATGCCTGTTGGGTTTTACAATCTAATTAACCATATTAATTAACACGAGTACGCAGCGGAATAAAAGAATCACATGTAGAATACATTAATTAACAAGAATAGAAGAAGTTACCTTTTAGCACGAAACGATACACCGTTTAAAGGTAACCGTAAACACCGTCTTCTATATACGCGTGTGTATAATACCACGCGAAACCACCAAGAATCAAAGTATGATTCCTCTAAGCTTCCACACATAATACGTTCTTAGCAAACAATGAAGTATGCTAGTACTAGTAGTGTATTAGCAAACGATCTCCAAATCTTGACAATTCAAGTAAACCGAATGACCCTTTGTTCTTAAGGTCGAACCAACAAGCCAACGAAAACCCTTTGGGGTTTAATTAGCAATCGAACAAGGAAGGAGAAGAAAACCAAAAACCCTTGGTTTTTTGGTTCAGTCGAGCAGGAAAATCACAAGGACGATTTTGTGTTTTGGTTTTTTCAAGTCGTATATTGAATGAAGGCCCAAAACATGTATATATAATCCCAAGACTTTCCTAATCCCATTAGGATTATAATTCCAGCCGACTAAGAAGAAGGGAAGTCAAACCGCACCCTTTCAATCTTCGGTTTTGTATATTTAGTCCCTTAACTCTTTTAATGACTAATATTTAATATTTGTTAACATTTAACGATCGTTTGCTAAACGCACTATTTAAACATTGTTTACGTATAACGTGTGCGTCCCCTTAGGCTCGTATAATTTCCGGACATATACTTTTATATAATGGACATATTCCAACACTAATAACAATTAATAGAAAAGTATTATGAGTTCACTTGTATAAAATCAATTTTTTTGTTTGTATATACCTTATAGCTGAAAGTTGACAAACCTTCTCAGAACCTTGAGCAAGTTCAAGACATTTCTGAATACAAGACAATCCATATGTATGCCTACAAGGAAGACAACTACAATCCTCAAATAAAAAAAATACATAAGGGATACAGATATTAAACAATCACCAAAATATCAAATTAACAAACCCCCGAAAACCAACCGAACCAAACGAATAATTC
>BQNB010006206.1:88269-98558 GCA_026074375.1 Tanacetum coccineum | reverse complement strand
TCACCTCCTAATCTAAACTTAACACCTGAATGCTCAGGATCATACCTAGAATATGAGGCATCAAACTCGAAAGAAGCAAAGAACTCATGGACCAATTCCTGGTAGATGGGCTCGTTTACTCGGAAAAGATTCGCCCATTGAGGCCCGAAGAAGGGATCGGTGTTGATGGACTAAAGAAGGCTTGATCAAGATTTTGGTGAGCAAGAAATTCCCAATCAATGACGTCCCCTTAATGGATGGGGCGCCTCGTAAGAGTGTCATGATTCAATTGGTGCACCCCATTTTCGAACACCCCGAACCTCCGAATCTTTTCTTCCAACGATTCTTCATGAGAGGCGGATGATTATCCTATTGTGCTCCTGGCTCTCTTGTTCATGGTCTACATCAAGAACAATACAAAAACGAATAGAATTAGGACAATATTTTTTAGTATATCTGATTAGGGGTTCCCGACGGCGTCATGGTTTTGCCTTGACGTCGTCAAGGCGTCTTATGTTTGAAAATTTGGATTGCGAGGGAAAGCTAAGCCATCTTCCGATAAACCCATTCCCAAACACCCCTTAAGATCAGACCCATATGAGAAATTCAAAAATCATGGTTATTAATCCTAAATCCGAGTTGTTTTTGTAAAAATGTTGGATTCAAACAATTCAACATCTTGATTGACAATAAACTACTTAGATTAGTGCATGATTATCTTTAATTTCGGCCAATTGACTTGTGGAAATAGTTAATTGGGTGAAATTGCAATCGAGAGAATATTGAGAGCGAATCGAGATGACGGAAGAGAGAAAGACGAAAGAGACGGATCACTTACCGATTGGGGATGATTGCCTTTTGTGTAACAAGATTTGAGTCTAATTTTGGCTATGGTGTCTATGAAACCCTTTTGTGTGTGGAAAAAGAATGAGGGAGGAGATGGGTTTTATGATTTTGCCCGGATCGGTGTGACGGCGTCGAACGTTATTTGTGACGCCGTAAGGGTAAAATTTTCGTTTTGAATTCCTTTGACTTTTAGGAAGAATCAATAAATCTTTCTCCCGGGTCAAATACTGGGTTTCTATTAATGAGTGTGAAAAAATAGGGGAAAGGAGGCTTGCACTTACTCGGGTTGTCATGCCTAAAAGTCGGGTAATTATGAGTTATTGATTGGATGGCTGAGGCATCTTCCGTGTCATGACGGGGTCAGACGGTTTGATCAACTTTTTTCCTGGTTTAAAGCCAAAGGTGCTCTTCTAAAAACGAGGTGGACTCCAAAGTGTCGGGTGAACATATCCTATGCGTAGAGAGTTCATGGGGATAAATTTGGGGGTACTGGAGGATGTATGCTTTGCAAGGTTTTCTAAGGGTTTGTGCCCCGTGAGAGGTTTAGAATCCTTGTGATCTTCTCGATCTTTCTTATTTTGTTTTCATTTTCCCTTTTCTTTTCCTTTAATCTCCTTATTACTTCCGAAGAGAGTTGCATAAAATCATTTTTATTACCTCCATATATTCTTCAAGTTGCTTGATTCTCTCTTCCAGATCGAGGATGAAGTTAGTCACAATATGCTTGAATTCCTCTTGACGTGATGGTTCAGGAGGTAGTTGATGCATTTCGTTGCTCATTATTCTGAATACGTCACCGTTTCTTCCCACAAGTGAGATTGCGTCCTTTATTAGTGCATCAATCTTATATTCCATGATTCCAAGTAACTGCTCAATGTCGGGATTTTCATAGTCAAGGCTTCCTTCTTCTGGGATGACGGGATCGTTCCATCCTTCTTCCTCGTATTGGGCTGACTTCTCGATAGTGGCCCAAGCCTTTTCTGCACTTAATTTTCTCAGTTGGCCTTCAGCGGCGTAATCAATGGTTTTGTTAAGGGCCTCATCTATGCGATCGTAGAATATTTGTATTTGAAGCCAAAGTTCGATGCCATGATGAGGGACTTTTTGGAGTAAGTCCTTGAAACGAGTCCATGCTTGAGAGAGAGACTCTCTTTGATGTTGTTGGAACATCAGGATCTCATTACGGAGTTTTGCAGTCCTTCCCGGTGGAAAGAATTGAGCAAGGAAACGAGTAGTAAGATCCTCCCATGTGGAGATGGATCCTGCTGGAAGACATTCAAGCCAATTGCTAGCTTGATCGTAAAGGGAAAATTAAAATAAACGCATGCGCGTTCTTTCCTTATTTGCAACATCAAGGTCAAGTGAGTCCACAAGATTTAAGAAATCCTTGAGATGTTGGTTTGGATCCTCGGACCGAAGTCCGTGGAATGAGCATTCGTTTTGCACCAACCGGATGGTGTCGGATCGAAGAGGTACAGCATTGTTCCCTTCGAGGAGCTCAATGGTGTTCCTATAGCCCTCGTGGCTAGGTCTGGAGTAATCTCCAAGAGTACGGATAGGATTTTCGTCTCCTATGGTGGTTGACGAAAATAGATTACGAAACAAATAACACAAAGAAAAGATAGACTACAAGAAAGCTAATATACTGAAAATAAAATCTCACTGCAAAGGATTTAAGCGAGTAGACCAAATTTAAACAATGGTCGGAACCTAACTATTCCCCGGCAGCGACGCTAAAAACTTGATGTGTGGGGTCGTAGGACTTCAACACGAAGTTTTACAACTCCCTAGGCAGTGTACCTAATCGTTGTAGTATAGGCAAGACTCGAGGGTTGTTATCGTTCTCAAAGGGAATAGGTTGGGAAGGCTCGATCAAGATCTAACAGAGGTCTACGGGGTTGAGAGAAGATTCTTTTTGTATTTTTAGTTTATAGAATGCAGTAGATATCATGGTTTAAGGGGTTGATTTGTTTAAACTAATAAAACTAAATACAATATAATCTATTGGTGATAACTTTATGATAAAAATATGTATTTACTTAATCATGTACTACTCCTTAGATTGTTTCTCCTAATCTCGTTGTTTTGTCACACTCGTGATGATCTGTGTAAGTATTTCTTAAGTCATGAACGAATTACACGAACCACGGTCTATTTAATATTCCATTAATGCAACACACAAGTAAGGTAGTATGAAGAATATTACAAGGACCCTAAGAGTATATTAAATGCAATTGAAATATCTTAAGAGGGATCAACCATATTAGGGTTAAGGTATGAAGACTGTTACCGATGGTATCCTTTCTACACACTCGCGTTTCTCTAGACGTCTATGCCAATTTAATATCTTATGGCTAGTTTTCTAAAGCCTAACGCGCACATCCATCACAAGAAGCAACATTAAAAGGATCTACAATCTAAGTTTCATACAATCATAAGTAAATACAAGGGAGGGAGTTAGCTCTACACATGTTATAAGAAAGCAAGAACATAAACTTAATCAATACAACACATTACGACATATTGAAATGACTTAAAGATAAACAATACTTACTTTGATTAAAACATGAATTCAAGGTCCAGTTAATAATAGGCGTTTTGACGGCCCCTAAAGACAGGCCTAAAGGCTGCTAGAATTGATTAGGGTTCAGTCTCCCACAAGCATCTATAAAAGTTACCCTCTCAAAAACCTAAAATCGAGTTTTGTAATATCAAGAAAAGCGTCGCCGACGGCATATCGTGTTGTAGTCAAGTGACGCTCTGCTCGCCCCACAAAGTTAGAGATCTCTCCTAGAGCCCCTCGTTTAAGTCGCGTTATAGTCTCGACGCCGTCACCATACAAAATCCCTGAGCCGCCGTCGCTGAAGCCTGCCGACCGGCTAGTTTTCCACGCTCCGTATGCACAATTCTTCAAGATAAATGGTGTAGAGTCGTAGTCTTGTCCTTTTCAATCTAAAATGAGCCTCAAAGTCACGTGTACTTTCTATTCAATGTCATCCAAGTCACCCCCCCCCCCCACATAAAACTTGGAAAAACAAACGATTAAGCACTACAATTCTGCGCATATTTGCCCATCCCGAAATAGTAATGTATTAAAATGCACACTCTCCATCAGCCGAATCCGTGTCGAGACTGCTAGACGACTTTCCTCTACTACTCTACACATAAGATAGAGAGGTTCCTTCCGATTCCACGAAAGGTAGAAAATGACATCGTTAGGGGTAAGGATCAGGATAAAAAAGAATTGCTACCTTATTTTTTAAATTTGAAAATTCTTTTGTATAAAATTAAGAATCCTGAACAAGATAAGAAAGTGTTTCTTCTTCTGCTTCTTCATTTTATATTATAAGAATAAAAATGACGATAACAATGTCGTCGTCGTCGTCGTCATTTGGTCTAGGCCTTCACTCTTTATACTCAATATCATCATCATCTGTAAACCCTTTCTTTCGTTCATCTTCATATTTATTTTCTTATCTTATAATAATAATAAGTTTGCTGAATTAGTTAATCAATCTGTTTGAGCAGCAGCAGCAAGTCACACTGAGGGGGCGTTCCCACTTTTCAATTCAATCCAAGGTAATTAATTATGGTTGCTACTGCTCATTACCCCTTTATTTATTATCCAAACTTATTTAAGCTTCTAATTATTTTTTATTAATTTTGTTTTGTTTTATAGGGCTCCTCCCATCAATCGCCGCATCGTCGGATATGGAGGCGAAGAAAATTGGTATAACTTACTACTATACCTGAATTATTTACATTATTATAATATACATATCTACTCAAGCAATCATTCGGCAAATACGTTTAGGAGCGCAACTACACAATGCTTATTTGGCAACAACCAACTAGCTTTTGTAATGCTCCAAATCAAAATATCACACTTACTATTAATTATAGTGCTTTATCAAAACAAACATTAAGTCTTGAGTTCAGTATAAAGAAATAATTCAGACTTGACTTGAATCAACATTAGTTTACTCTTCACATTCTCCATGATTATATCCTGAAAGTTGCTGAAAAATGGGTTCTGTAATGGTTAAATGTGCAGTTAAGATAGTTAATGGTGTGTTTGGTAAAGGGTATAAAAGGTTATAATGGGATAACAAACAATAGAATGGAAGAATGGGTATTTGGAATGTTGATTTTGGTAAATACAGTAATGTTTGTTTGAGGCTGTGATAAAAAGGTGGAGATGGTGAGCCGTGTAAGATGGGGGCGTTTTGCAGTTGCTGCATTAGCAGTTTGCGTGGCAATTAAAAGGAATTGTTTGGTCTCAGATGGTCGTTGCTGTATTTCCGCTATTAGGTTATTTCTGTCTGTTTGAGATTATGTGCCTCAACCATCAGGATTATCATCTCTATTTCAATGTTGTGAGGATGTAGTTGCTTAAGACGAATGAAAAGTGAAAGGAGATGAATAAGGAAAAAATAATAAAAATAAAAAGAAAAAAAAAAAAAAAATAAGAATAAGAAACAAAAAATAAAAAAAAAAAAAAAAAAAATATTCTGTCTGTTTGGATTATGCCTACCATGGATTTCAATCTCTATTTCAATGTTGTGAGGATGTAGCTTAAACAATGGAATGGAAGGAGGGAACATGGTTAGGAAATGTAGACATGTAGTCACTACAGTATTGAATATCTCATGGAGGAGTGGTTTTACTCATGCCTAATTCATATTACAATACTTTACCAGATTATGTGAGGATGGAGCTACATATTTGTTATTGGATTGTTAGTATGGGTAAAGTAATGTAGTCATGAGTTGGATGTAGTACCAAAAAGGAGGTCGGATGGTTTGTATAGGAGGGATGAGGCCTTCAAGTGTGTTTACAATTTGTGATCATGGTGTGAGGATGTATGCTACATAATGGTTTATGAACAGCAATCATATTGTGAGGGAAATTTAGTCTTGTTTTGGTGATATGGTATATGGTCTAATAGTCATTGATATCAAAATTAGTCTAAAAAGGGTAAACCAGCATTTTCTTCTGTAGCTACTTTGAGGTCTAATAGTCATTGATATCATAATTAGCAAACAATACTAGTTGCAGATATCGAGGTAAAGTCAAGCTTCTACATCATTAGGAACATCTTGCTATGTAACAGATCCTGTTAACTGCTAAGTATTTCAACAGAGCCATACAAGTGGCTCATATGATATGATAGCCAGGTTGCTACTTCTGTCACAACAAG
This sequence comes from Tanacetum coccineum, assembly GCA_026074375.1. Classification (NCBI taxonomy): domain Eukaryota; kingdom Viridiplantae; phylum Streptophyta; class Magnoliopsida; order Asterales; family Asteraceae; genus Tanacetum; species Tanacetum coccineum. Next base: position 92,533 of record BQNB010006206.1, on the reverse strand, counting down.
CACACCATGTAAAACTGTCCAATCTTTATATTATCATGTCGATTGTGGTGGACCTTTTTTCTGTTTTTATAAATACCTGGTTTTGTACCCTCCCTTGATATTAAATAAACCGTGTGGATTGACTTGTTATTGGTGTAACATGCTACTAAACTTTGGCTTGGTTGATAGTGTTATCAGTTATATCTTGGCTTATTAAATTATGCATTGTTATAGTTTGTATCTTGTGGTCATTATGTGAGTTTCTGTGCACGCAGACAAAAAAAGATGAGATGATTCGATACGCACAGGAAAGAACCCCATTCGTGGAAGAGCAGGTGAGGGATATATGGGAGACTGGGAAACTGGTGGGTTACGACATTGAGCGACTGAAGTTGTGGGAGGATAATATATTTGTTTTTGTGAACAAGTTGGCTGCTGAGGCGAACGAGTTGGTGGAACAAGACAAAGATGCATATGGGGGGAAGAAGAAAGCAATACTTCACGCAATAAGCAATAGAATGAACGATTTGGGGTTTTATCGACCAGAGGCTTATATGCGAACTGATCCCTTCAAGCATATTACAAAAATGGATACCCATGACGATGATGAGTAGAGCCAGTTTAGGACTTCATCGCAGCTGTATTGTTTCAGGATCCCGGCTAGTCGGCTCCATAAGTGTGTACTATTAGAGATGGATACTTTATTACTCCATTAAGGTTTTATTCCGAGTTATAGTTTTTCATTATATTGAATCTTTCAGTCCTGTACTGTTATGGCCAATGATGCAAGATGTAACAGTGTCATGTCACTTATATGCTGCACATTTTACCAAATTCGTCTAACAAAGTTCAACATTGTTCAAGTGTTTCAGCTAGCTGTAATTAGCTGAAACTTTTTGAATCGTCACAAGAACAACAAAATCACCAGTAAATTTGTTGTGATTGAACTTTTTGTTAATCAAGTAACCATGTCTAAGTGAAGATTCTAAACACTACAAGATATTTAAAGGTAAAAGAGCAAATGGAAGAGGTTAGTCTAGGAGTGCGAGTTCGCGGCCTAACCAAAGTATCCCGTAACCGTTTTCGGCATTTTTCTTAGCCACCTAGTTAAGTTTGAACACAAAGTAAAATATTACAATAGCTTATAACATTGTTAACTGTGTTAGAAGCTGTCGAAATATAACAGTAAAATTTTTTTACTCCGCAATTAGTAAGTTACCGGTGAGTTAAAAATGGGAAGTAATGTAATCTAATCCGTTAAAACAGTTGGTGGTCTGTGTTCGCGCTCTTCTTATCCTAGTTTCACTTATTAAAATACCTAACAAAGATAAAATATAAAATGAAATTAAGAAGCGGTCTAAATTTAACATAACAAATTACTGTAGTAAATTAGTGTGATTAAACATGAAAAATAAATAATCTAATCCGTTAAAACCCAGCTGGGCTGTGTTCGCAGCTCTCTATCCTAAGTTTCACATATTAAAAATCTGTCTTTCCCACACATTTATAAGTTTTCGTCTTCTTCGTTTGCGATCTTTTTTGTTCCAACTATTTTAAGTTTCATATCGACTAGATTCAGGCTTTATGGAGTCCACGCTTGCAAAGATTCATACTCAACAACAACAACAACAATCATGTTGCTAAAACCGACTTAAAGAAGAATATACTTACTAGTCGAAAATGGAGTAGACAAAGCACTCGAAGGTGTTGCTCTGCGATCGCGATAGACGCGCCTTCATCGCTTTCAGATGGAGTTGGTTCAGGGATCAGATGGGGTTCTGCTAAATTACAAGGTGCCCGTGAAGAAATGGAAGATGATGCTGTTATTGTTTCTAATAATGATCTTGATGGTTTCTTTTTTGCTGCTGTTTTCGATGGTCACGCGGGCTTCTCTTCTGTCAAGTTCCTCAGGTTAATATCTGTCCCATTGATTTTTTCAGATAATTTCTTTAATGGGTTGTAAGGGCTTATCCTTCAGTGTAAAACACGCAAATAAGCACTATTCTGTTACAAACTGCATAGGAAATATAAAGCTAATTATGTCATCTGTATGACAACATTAGGGAGGAGCTATACAAGGAGTGTGTCAAGTCTCTACAAGGGGGCCAACTGTTAAATAAAAAGGACTATAAAGGAATTGAAATAGCTTTGCAAGAGGCTTTCGAGAACGCTGATGCCAAACTTTTGAATTGGTACGCTCTAACATATACTTGCACTGACAATTTGTATATTGTCAAAAGGAGTATACTTTTTTCCGGTATGATTTCATTTTCTGTATTTAATTGCGTTGAAGGTTTAGATGCTGTTTCATTTTGTAAAGGCTTGAGATGAACGAGGACGACGATGAATCTGGTGCAACAGCTACTACTATCGTCATTGGAAATGATATGCTATTCATCTCCCATGTTGGTGACTCAAGCGCGGTACAGCCCTGACACTTGTTTTATAAATACTCATGACTGGTTTTGCATAATAAATTCCTTCCCTATATGCCAAAAATGTGATTTCTATCATTTATAGTTTTCGGCAAACTTGGTGGCAGGTTCTTTCACAATCTAGAAAAGCAGAAGAACTGACCAATTCTCACAGACCTTATGGAAGAAGCAAGGCTTCTCTTCAAGAAATCAAGCGAATCAGAGAAGCAGGTGGATGGATGTGTTATTCTCTTCTTTTTTTCCTCTTAAATAAATGGTGGACTATACTTTCATTTTATGTCAAGTGAAACAAATTAGATACTGATATTTTTATATAAGCTAAGGTTGATTTTAATAGGACTAAAATGCCTCACAAAACATGTCTTTTTGTAGGCATAAAAGATGAGGTCTAAATTAACAAGAGGCTGAAAGTTGGAGGACCTCGTTGTACTAGAGCTGAAGTTAACTCAAAAAGAGCAGAACTTGACCTTATGATGTTTATATCAAGTGCATCACAATGTTAATATATCATGTTTTTGTTTTTTTAGGTTGAATTTTGTATGTCTGAGATGAAGGTTCAATGTAGCCATATTTTCAGGATTTGTAAACTAGCATTGCCAGCATCGAAGAGACCAAAGCGACAGGATGTGCCTAAAAGAGTTCGTTTGAGAGAATCTATACGTCAAAAATGAATATTCAATTTTTCCCTTTTCTTTTACCAACAATAAACTTATCAATTGTAATGAAAGAATTGTATATCATACAATTTAAATGTAAGATTATCTTAGTTACAATATCTTTTGTGTTCATTTTGTTTAGTGCATCATAGTTTTAAATCTACTGCATCAGTGTAACTTTAATGCAACATTATCTTAGTTTTATGAAATTTCGTTACTATTATATGCTACTACATCAAAGTGTTATTCTTGGTGAATCAGGATGTTTGTTTATTGCATCACTGTTATATGTTTGTGCAACACAAAGTCATTTCCAGTGCATCACAGTATGTTGTGTTAGTTCATTATAATTTGTAATTAGTACATCATAATGTCATTTCCACTGCATCACATCATTTGTTTTATTACATTTCATTTATGTTGGTCCAAAGTCTTGGATCTGATTAGCCTTTTGTAAGCCAATAGCTAACTTGAATAAATCCAAATCAACTATAAGAGAGACAATGGCTATGAATACTATGTGCTAATGCGGAATCTTAACACAAGTACTAAGAAGAACAATTGTAAAACTAACTTCGTATATTGCTATTGATTTCTATTAGGTTTGGATACATGCCGTAGGGTTCCTTTTATACACTAAGGAAACCCTAATAGGCTTTACAAACGTGTCAAAGGATAATGCATATCATTTCCTAACCGTGTGAAAGGATAATACATATCCTTTCCTAAGATATCTCTAAGATAACTATTCTGTTACATACACAGACTTAACTACATGAGACCAGTACTAACTATAGTACTGCCAGACTTAACTTAGTACTAGCAGACTTAACTATGTCTACCAGACTTAACTCTATAACTACCAGACTTAAGTCTGTTTACAATAATTCCTAACAATCCTCCCCTAACTTTAACTTCACTTGTGATCTTTAAGTTTCTTTAAGTGTCTTCATTATAAGCTTCTTGAGGATTTTGTAAGCATTATCTTTGGAATTATTCTTGAACTGCAACCCTTTGAATTGATCACTACCTGATCTTTGCAGCAACTAATCTTCTAAGTATCATAATCAGCACTTCACAGCGACAAGTCATATCTCTTCAGCAACACTTGAATAAGCAGCAACATTGACTATATGTACATCAAATCATAAAGTTTCAGTCTATTCTCATCACTTCCAGGTGTGTTAACTCCTG
>BQNB010006206.1:0-83116 GCA_026074375.1 Tanacetum coccineum | reverse complement strand
ATTTGAAACTTCTTATGCATCAATTTCTCAAACTCAGTGCATAACTCTTTCTTAGCAGATCCAAAAATGATATCATTAACATATACTTGAACTAGTAGAATATCACCTTTGACCCTTTTAATGAACAAAGTCTTATCTATTTGACCTCTCTGAAATCCATTGTCCAATAAATTGTTGGGATTTTAGATTTAATGGGACAAAATAAATATAAGAATGAAACAAGAAAGACTTAAAGGAAAAGGACCTAAATCAACAATAAGAGATTCTTCAAGCTGGTGGAGTATATTCTATAAAAGATTGAAGATATCAGAAGATACTAAAAGATATGCTCAAGAAGAATAAAGATAAAGATTAAAAGATTTGGTCAAAATAAGATAAGAATGAAAATTAATGAGAAGATAATTAATTGATTCTCTCATTAATATATTAATTAGTTTCCTTGTAAGCCTTAGACTCCTTGTGCTATAAAAGGAGGTCTAGGCATTTAGTAAATGGTGTACACATAGAAAAGATGTAGTCGACTAAAGGTGTGTGTGTGTGCCTAGGCGTATGGTTTATTGTAGACGCCTAGGGTTTGTTTGTTTGTTTTAGCCTTAAGAATCTATGATTCCTGTTACTAGTTAGAGTAACCATTCTAGAAGTGATCATCTAGAATTTAGGCTTGTAGTGAACGTTTGGTTATTAATGAAGAACACCTTGTTGAATATCTTTGTTCTTATTCCGCTTTGTTTTTATAACTTATGAACATTGATATTATCCTAGATAAAGGTCTAAACAACCTGAGCTCAAACGATCAAAGAACCTATCAGTCTTTAGGTTTCCATAATTGGTATCAGAGCCATGAGGCTCTCGATCTAGGATCTACAAGGTTTTTGAAGAAACTCTAAAACCCTAATTTTCAAGAAATCAATTAGTGGTGAAAGTTTTATGGGGTTTTGAAGATTCAGTGCTATAATGACGCTTATAATCGTCCTTTTTACGTGTTATGGGTATGCAATACGATTGGTAAGCTTTGTTACTATTTATTTGGTTTTCTTTTTGATCCGTTGTGCTCTAACTGATCAAACCCTAGACAAATAAGGTTTGTATATTTTTTTGGATCTGATGTGGTGTATACACGGCTTGGTATGAATTCACTCAAACTCTTTTAGGGTTTTCTTGATAAGCCGTGATTGTATAAAGTTAGGGTTTGCACTAATGGTATCTATGGTGGTCATGATTTGGAAGAGAAGGATGTTAATGTTATTCTTGATCATTATCGTGCTTAAATCAGAAGACATGGAAACTTTTAAGGCAATGATCTAGATCAGCTGGTATACAACTGGTAATAGGATGGTTACTACTGCTAGGGTAGCAGTTACTACTGTTGGATTTGTATACAAAGTTAATGCTGTTAAAGAAGATTAATGCTGCTTGGATATAGTTTCTGCTGTTTGTTTAAATTAGTGTTGCTCGACTCAGTTAATGCTGCTAGGGCTCAAGTACATATTAATGCTGCTAGTGTATATGGTTAATACTGCCAAGGATGGTTAATGCTGCTAATGTACTTTGTGTTGCCTAGTATGGAAGAACAGTAGTAAGTCATGAGTTAATACTGCTAAGGTATAAAAGCAGTTACTATTGTTATTATTGTTGGTTAATACTGCTAGCGTTAAGAAGCAATTACAACTACTAGCCTTGTCCGATAAAAGAAGTTAGTACTGCTAGCTTTGACAGATATCGGATAACACACACAAGATTTTTGGTTTTTGGATTTACACACACAAAAGGTTTATGGTTTACATGTTCTTAAATGTTTGAAAAGGCTTGTTTTTGGATTCATTGATTTAAATGATTACGAAGAAGGTTGTTTATCACTAATTTAAAGATGTGGATTTTTCAGATGCGTGTTCTTATTATATCTTTTGGTCTTGGAGATAACTTGTTCGTGCTTTCATGGTTTTATTGATAAAGACTTGATTGATCTAGTTTTACCTGATGTAAGGAGGTACGTTGAAGTACTCACATGTATTTACTATCACTTAAAGGAGTTACGTTGTTGTGCTCAGTGTCTCATTGAAGATGAGGATTTTATCAAGAGATCGAGGTCTACTCATAAAACAAAGAAGAAGATTATGAGTTCTTATCATATTATAGTGCAAGACATAAGACCCAAGTTTGAGAGATTCTACTTCTTCATCAAATTCGTTATACTTAATTTTCTTCATCAGTAATCACTACAAAGAGCCTACAAAGTTCGAGATTTAAGAGATGGTAAACATATGGGTTTCAGGGGAAGCTTATTGATTAAATGTTTAACCATCTACATGCACCACTTGAGGGGAAGTGTTTCATTACTACTACTGATCTTTATTACTACTGCTAGTTTAAAATTCTACTGCTCAAAGTCATTTTTCGTATTATGCTTCATGGCGGGTATTTTGAGTATTGGAAGGCTGGATTAGTAGTTGTGATATATGATTTGTAGCTGTTATGATCCAAGTTGCATATCTATAGAAGACCCCTATTGGATTATTACAAAAAGGGGAAGAAGATCAGGTTTATTGATTTGCAGCTTATTATGTGTGGTGACATGTTTAAGGATTCTAATTCTTATCTTAAGTCAAAGGGAAGCATTGAAGATTTTGTTTCATTTAGGGAGATGATTACATCTCAACTTCAGGGGAAGCTTTGGCTTTATGATGAAGTTCGTACGCGACTTTGTTTGTTTTGTCATCATCAAATAGGGGAAGATTGTTGGGATTCTAGATTTGATGAGACAAAATAAATATAAGAATGAAACACGAAGGACTTAAAGGAAAAGGACCTAAATCAACAATAAGAGATTCTTCAAGCTGGTAGAGTATATTCTATAAAAGATGGAAGATATCAAAATATACTAAAAGATATGCTCAAGAAGAATAAAGACAAAGATTAAAAGATTTGGTCAAAATAAGATAAGAATGAAAATTAATGAGAAGATAATTAATTGATTCTCTCATTAATATATTAATTAGTTTCCTTGTAAGCCTTAGACTCCTTGTGCTATAAAAGGAGGTCTAGGCATTTAGTAAATAGTGTACACATAGAAAAGATGTAGTCGACTAAAGGTGTGTGTGTGTGCCTAGACGTATGGTTTATTGTAGACGCCTAGGGTTTGTTTGTTTGTTTTAGCCTTAAGAATCTATGATTCTTGTTACTAGTTAGAGTAACCATTCTAGAAGTGATCATCTAGAATTTGGGCTTGTAGTGAACGTTTGGTTATTAATGAAGAACAACTTGTTGAATATCTTTGTTCTTATTCCGCTTTGTTTTTATAACTTATGAACATTGATATTATCCTAGATAAAGGTCTAAACAACCTGAGCTCAAACGATCGAAGAACCTACCAGTCTTTAGGTTTCCACACATACACCTCTTCATCTATAGTGCCATATAAAAATGCACTTTTGACATCCATTTGGTATACTATGAACCCCATAAATGAGGCAAAGGCTAAAAATAACCTGATAGCTTCTATTCTTGCCACAGGAGCAAAAACCTCATCATAGTCAATACCCTCTTCCTGTCTGTGACCTTGGGCCACTAGTCTTGCCTTATTTCTGACAACTACTCCTCTTTCATCCTTTTTGTTTCTGTATACCCATTTTGTTCCAATCACCTTTGCTCCATGAGGTAGATCTACTAGAATCCATACCTGTTGCAGCCTAAACTGTAACAACTCCTCTTGCATAGCTTCAACCCAACTGTCATCTTTTAGAGCTTCAAAAATCTTTTTAGGTTCCTCCTGAGATAAGAAGCAGGCAAACAAACAATGCTGTTGATCTTTGTGATTGTTCCTTTGCTGCTTTTGAACATAACTTACAAGTGCATGTGCTCCTGAAGTTTGCTTCACTCTGCTTCTAGTTTGCACAGATGACTTAGGATCGCCAAGTATTTGGCTTTGTGGGTGAATGTTGTGAATCCTAAGAGTAGGAATGGGACTAACAGCTACTTCTGTTGGTAAGTTGTTGAAATCATGGACCATACCCTCTTCATCATAAGAAGCTTCATCAAAAATCCCTTTCTGAGGCTTGTTAAAGATTGTGAGCTCTGGCATATCTGAATCATCTTGATCAGCAGGTTGAGTATTAGCTGGTTCACTACCAGAATTAACTGAGTTAGTACTGGTAGCTTTGTCAGTAGTTACTTCCCTTAAATGCTTTTGAGCAAGTTGATCCAAGTCTCTTCTAAAAGCTAGAATTTCAGGAGTATCTTCTGAAATGCCAGTAGAATAAGCCTCCTTCTCTTGTGTTTTAAGGTTTTGAAGCTCTGTCACAAACTCCTCTGCCTTTGAATTAGTAGAAGACTTCCTTGGTCTAACTTTTGCTGCAGAATGCTTGATTGCTATAGGCACAACAATAAGCTCCTCATCCTCATCTGCTTCCTCAGAAGCATTTGCATTAGGAGTTTGTAGAGTACCTGCACTGTTAGTTACCTCTAAAGTACCTGCATGTGGGTTAGATTGATTGTCCAAAGACACAGGAATATAATTCATAGAATCAGTGAGATAATCAATATCAAACATCCATCTATAACCTACTCCTTTCACATTAGGTTTTTCTTCAAGAAATTTTACATGCAGATTTACTTCTACCTTTTTGGTTACTAAATTATATACCCTAAAGGCTTTGCTATTTAGTGAGTAACCAACTAAGAAACCCTCATCACACTTTCCATCAAACTTGCCAAGCACACTTAGAGTATCTAAAATGGTAACATGGCACCCAAAAGGTCTTATATAGCTAATAATTGGTTTGTGACCAAACAAAAGCTCATAAGGAGTTTTATTTTGAGGTTTTGTCACCCTTACCCTATTAAAGATATAGCAAGCAGTACTAACTGCTTCTGCCCAAAAAGTAGTTGGTAAGAGTGAGTCTGCTAGCATAGTCCTAGCTGCCTCAATTAGAGTCCTGTTCATTCTTTCAGCAACTCCATTCTGCTGTGGAGTTCTGGCATTGCTATACTCTTGTTTTATTCCCTTGTTTCCACAAAATTCAAGCATATCTCTATTCTTAAATTCAGTGCCATTATCTGATCTAATGATTTTAACCCTGTGATTAAGCTGGTTTTCAATTTGTCTAATGAAGTTCTTAAGGATGCCACTAGTTTCATCCTTAGCAGCCAAAAAGAATACCCAACTAAATCTTGTACAATCATCAGTAATAACAAGGCAATAACTTGCATGATTTATGCTTTTTACAGAAGTAGGTCCAAAAAGATCCATATGCAAGGTGTGTAATGGTACAATAATGGTTCTTTCTAACTTTGCCTTATAGGAGGCCCTGTATGGTCATTTCTAAAAACCTTGGAAGGTAGACCTCTTACAAGGTTTCCCTTCACAAGTTTGTTTAAGTGTTTAAAATTTATATGACCTAACCTCCTGTGCCACAATTTAGATTCATCAGATGTGGCTTTTGCAATCAAACAAGCATAATCTTTTGTGAGACCAGGTGTCTTCATATCAAAACTGTACATATTGTTTTGCCTAGGGACCTTAAGAAGTATCTGATTTTCATCAGGCATCTTAAAGTCAGGAGACACAACAAGACATTCAGTCTCAGTAAAAAGAACCTTGTGCTTCTTATCACATATTTGTGATATTGAGAAAAGATTAAAATGCCCAAGTTCTTTTACAAAAGACACACTATCAAAATCTAAATTACCAACTCTTATCCTGCCTTTACCAGTTATGTAGCCTTTGCTACCTCCAAAGGTAACAGATCCCCCTTTGTATTCTTCAAAATCATCCAGGTGATCCTTGTTACCAGTCATGTGCCCTGAGCATCCACTATCAAATATACCTCTGTCCTCCATGTTCTTGAGTGGATGATCCTGCACATGTAAAAGAGAAATTAGTTTCTCTTAGGGACCCAGGCCTTTTCAGGCTTGGGTCTGCCTTGTGGTCCTTTAACATTTACAGTTCTAACAAAATTGGATCCACTATTATAATTGGAGTTTGGTCTTGGTCTCCTCCAATTATAACCTGCTGAGGTCTTAACAGCAGTGCCCCAATTTCCCTTTACAGCATGAGAATAAGTCATTCTTGCTGTATTTCTAACAATGGGTCTTCTCACAGGTGAATGTGATTTTGAAAAATGACTTCTTTGATTAAACTTATTCACCTGGGGTCTTACAGGACTAAAACTGTTTGTGTTATTGGTAGGTACTGGTTGTTTGGATCTAACAGTATTAATATTAGTCCTGACAAAATTAACATTTTGCCTAACTAATATTAGGCCTAATAGAATTAACATTTGTCCTACCAGTATTAATATTAGGCCTAACATAATTAATGTTTGGCCTACCAGAATTCAGTTGTACTGCTCTAGGAATAAATTGATTAGCATGATTAACCCTATTTGCATTAGTCCATACTGGTTTTGCCACCCTGTTACCAATATTAAAAACCCTTTGTTTCTTAAACTCAGCCTCTCTTGCCATTTTCTTTTCATAATAGTCACAATCTTTGATCAAATGACTTAGGCTGCCACAAACAAATCACTTTTTCTTGATAAAAGAGTAACCTTCTCCTAGTTCTCTTTCCATCAGTTTATTCTAATTATTTCCTTTAACTTCAGATGTCCCTTGATTTTTCATTTGTTGCCTAGGAGTTTTTACGTGTGTTGCACAACTAGGTTCAACTTCTTTTGATTCAGACACAACTTTTTCATTAGTGATAACTGACTTAGACGCAGACATCTCATTAGGTACGCTTATACTTTCTGATTCAGACTCAGAAGAGTGCTCAGAGGGATTTCCAAAAGATCCTTCACTGTCATTTGATTGACAGGTAGAATGCTCAGTGGAGTTGTCATCTGAGTCACTAATTTCAGGCTTTTGAGGTCCCTTTTTACCATAAACATACAAAGAATCATCAATTTCCTCTTGTGGTTTAGGAGTATAGTCTCCAGTTAATGGATGTGGAACTCCTTTGAAATTATCAGTCTTTGAAAATCTATTGTATAAAGGTTTGTTAAGAAAATCTTTTTCTGTACACTGAAACACAGTACGATTCATTTCTTCCTCATAGCTTAAAACCTCTTTGTTTGATTGTATTTCATATCCTAAGCCAACTTTACTATTTGAAGTCATACCTGAATCAACTAATTTCCAAAGGTTTTTAGAAGAATTTTTCCATGAATCTACTATTTTCTACAATTGTTCCTTTTCTTTTACAGCTTTCATTCCTATTCTCCTATATCTTTTAAGCTTTTCATCTTTTGCATATATTTCATTTGCTTGAAATGTAAGCTGTTCATTTAGAGATAATTGCTGCTTTTGAAAAGTAACAATTTGAGCTTCTAATTTCTTAACAACCAGAGTATAGGCAAGTTTTTTTGCTTCTTGTTCACCTAACTGATTCATTTGTTATCACACCGTGTTTTAAGCTTATTATATGAATCAATGCAAGTTTTAGAACATAATGATACCTCAGTATTTGAGCTGATTGCCATGAGTGCATGATTTGACTCTTCTTCTTCTACTGTATGTTCTCCCTAATTGACAACACCATCATCCATAGTCAGCAAACAGTTCTGATTTTGCTCTTTCTTTCCAGCTCCTTGATCTTGATAAAAGGAGTCTCTCTTCTTTCCATCATTTGTCCCCTTGGATGGGCATTCTTTAGCAAAATGACCAGTGTTGTGACATTTGAAACATTCAAGCTTCTTTTTGTCAAAACCAACAGGTTTATTTCCATTAATCCGGACTCTCCTTCCAGTCTTTTTGTAGAACTTCTTTATTCGAATAGCAATCATTACTATCTACCAGTTTATGTCCATCTCTTCAATGTCTATATCATCAATCTGTTCCAGGTCTTCATGAAGCAAGTCCAAATCTTCAGATTGTTTGGCAAAGAGTGAATAAATAACTTCATCAGCAAAACCAGCAGGAACTTCTCTTTCTTGAAAATTATTTGAAGAAGTAGGAGTACAAGTACTGTAGGCACCAGTATGACCAGATTTAACCTTGTTAGTGTTGCTCTTGCTGTGTGAAACAAAAGCAACGTTTTGAGCACTTGCAGATGATTTTGGGTACTTGTGAGTTCTTGCTCAAAAACTCTAAGGTTATTATACAAGTCATCAATGGACAAAGTGTCAACATCTGGTTTGGTTCTCATTGTCATTACCAGATTTGACCAAGCTGGGGGCAAAGATCTGAGAAACTTATGATTTACATCCTCAGTTGATACTTCAGCACCATGGGCTTCCAACTGTGAGAGAAGTTGTTGGAACCTGTCATAACCCTTTTCTAACCCTTCTGAACTTGATATAGTAAATGCTTTAAACTGTTGTTTTAAAACAGCTTTCTGCATCTTCTTTAAATTTGCATTACCAACAAACCTAGTCCTTATGGCTTCCCAAATTTCTTTTGCCTCATCCATTCCATGAAATCTTCTCAGATGTTCCTTGGGAATAGCCATAAGTAAGATGGTTCTTGCCTTCCTTTCCTTTTCAACAGCTTGAATTTCTGCAGCAGATACTGGTGAGTATTTAACTACACCATCTTTTCTAGTTGAGATTCTCTGCTTTGAATTCCTATTATGAATTACCTTCCCAAACACCATTATCAAATATTCAAGTAATGGCCCATCTCCAAAGCCATATATCATATCCTTCTTCCTTCAGGAATTGGGAGTTGATATTTGGAAATAGTGGGATGTTGTAGGATGTGGTTGTTGTTGTTGTTGTTTTGGTTTATTTGTTGTAGTACCATTGTTTGATGCATCTTCATGGTATGATGCTTCATCATCACTAAGATGTTGAGAGTAATCATAATTAGCAGGTTGAGACATTTTTCTAGATCTGAAAGTGATTGTTTGTGTTTTTGTGATTCTTCTTATTCAGAGTCCCTCTATAGGCTCTGATACCATTTGTTGGTCCAAAGTCTTGGATCTGATTAGCCTTTTATATGCCAATAGCTAACTTGAATAAATCCAAATCAACTATAAGAGAGACAATGACTATGAATACTATGTGCTAATGCGGAATCTTAACACAAGTACTAAGAAGAACAATTGTAAAACTAACTTCGTATATTGCTATTGATTTCTATTAGGTTTGGATCCCTAAAACACTATGCCGTAGGGTTCCTTTTATACACCAAGGAAACCCTAATGGGCTTTACAAATGTGTGAAAGGATAATGCATATCCTTTCCTAAGATATCTCCTAAGATATCTCTAAGATAACTATTATAACTATTTTGTTACATAAACAGACTTAACTAGACAAGGCCAGTACTAACTATAGTACTGCCAAACTTAACTTAGTACTGGCAGACTTAACTATGTCTACCAGACTTAACTCTACTAGACTTAAGTCTGTTTACAATAATTCCTAACATGGACTTTGGACTTTATTATATATATGACATATGATCTAAAGCAATATGGAAGGCTTGTGGTAAATTTACTAAGTTGAAAAGTGTTTAAAACAAGTATATGAATAAGTATATCTATTGGTTTCAAAGGGGCTGTTGTGGTTCGAATTTAAGGACAGCCATATTATGATCTATAAAGATAGTACACCTCATGACGATTACAAGCATGTAAAGAACTTGAAAAACGGATAAATAACGAAAAAGTTACGGTAAAAACAAGTTATACGATAAATAAACGGATTTATAAAAGAATTTTTATAAAACAATTTATAAAAATTATATAAAACAGCATGTTAGTTGTTGTAAAGATTACACATATTTTTAGGATTCCAAAATGATAAGAAACGAAAATTTTCAATTAATAACGAATGAGTTATGAATTTCGCGAGTTTACGACAATTAATACTTTTATAAAAGTTACTATTCATGACAGAAACTTTTATTTTTGTAAACCTCATAAATCAATAGAACTTTCAATTACGAGAACGTGCTCGAAGGAATCGCTAAAAACGGAGCTATAACGAAGAAAATACGACATTTACGGGTTTTACGACAACAAAAACTATATAAGTAAACTTATGATCTGGTGTGAACAGTAAAAGTTACTGTTCACCAGTAGGTCCAAAATTTGAAAATGTCAAATTTTGATAACTCGACTTAATACGAAAACGTGAGCGCAAGAAACACCTCAAACGGACTTGAAACGCGAAAGTTACGCCAGTTTTACTAAAACAGTAATTATAAACGTTTTAACTTATTAAACACAATTTTACCAAAACAATTAGATGGTGATCTAGCTATGTAGAATTGTATATGGTAGATGTTAATTACCATGCTTAGCACTTATACGACCTTAATTTAAATAGGTTGCATCTAACGATTTGCGTGACGCATTATCTGTGATATTTGGATTATCAGTAACTCAAGGTGAGTTCATAGCCCCACATTTTTACGATTTCAATGATTTATAACTTTGGGGTGGAAACATGCTTTGTTTTATAAATTAGACGCAAGTGTATATTTTATATTGATTACGTGTTTGCCTAAGTAGCGATAACCCAAGTTGAGCCCATTATCATGAACTGTCAATTGCATAGATGTAGTTGTGAATTACATTATGTGAGCGCGAATGTTATGAATAGATCTATTTTTGGATTTGACCTCCCCATACGGAGTGATTAGATATTACCGTGAACGAACATTATAGCATGTCGGATTTAGGATGTTTAGGGTTGAACATCTAATCGGGCAGAATAGCAATATTTATTATTGCGAATATAATTGTCGAGCTTCAGTGTCATGAGCTTAGGAAAACGTAATTGGATTTTGTGATGTCTGCATCGTTGCCATTTAGCACGGGCGAAAGTCTTGCGGTTCTGCATATTTAATAATTAGTAACTAATGAATTCACCAACTCATTTTTGTTGACGTTTTAATGCTATGTTTCAGGTGGTCATTAGGCACGGGTGACAGGGATTACATTGGTGTCACCTTTTGGTTATCACCTAATAGATTTTGGATGTATGAATATGTTTGGAAATGTATTGTCAATCTTTGTAATATCAAACACTATTAAACAAGTAAAGCTGGCTTGACTTTGTGTAACAGTCTTTTATTCAAATCCAATGTATCATTTTTAATGACTTTTTGCGTTTCTCGATATATATTATGTATTGATTGAGAGAAGTATAACCACGCCCGGATATCCGTATTCCGCTGCGACCCATTTTGGGGGGTGTTACAGATTGGTATCAAGAGCCAAGGTTATAGAGAACCAGGTCAAATGTTTTGCTAGACTATAACCGTTTTTAAACATTGCATTCATAAAAAGGGGTTTTTACGGGACACACTAGTTGTTGCATTAGTTAGTTATACTAAATGCATTCATAATTGATATACGTATTTATAATATATTACGTATATTGCAATAAGAGCCTTATATAATATACTCATATAAGTTATTTCTGCTGGTCACAGCAGTCATGTCAGCTGATTCCGCAGTTACCTATACTTCTGTTCACTCTGAGGCACGATCATGGAGTATCCCATCTGAGGATCCTTACGAGGAGGCTGCCAGACAGTTACTGGAGCAGGCACCACGTTCTCCAGAGTATGTACCTGATCCCATGGAGCTGGAGGATCATGTACCAGTGTACATTCCTGAGCCTGAGCACCCTGAGGACTTAGTGCCAGCTGAGGATGAGGCACCTATAGAGGCATACATTACTGAGGTTGCTTCTGCACCTCTACCACCACCATCCTTTTTACCCTTACTTATCCGACCCCACGTACTAGAGCAGCCATGGCTCAGATGAGAGCTGCAGCACCATCCACCTATCATCCACTACTCCCATCAGGGACACCACCATTGTTACCTATACCACTACCTGCACCATCCACTAGCCGCAGAGCTGATATTCCCGAGGCTGACACGCCGCCTCGGAAGAGGCTACTACTTACTGCTCCCAGACCTGGGTGTGAGGTTAGGGAGAGTTCTGCTGCTGCTGCTGCGAGACAGCCAGGACCCACTATGGCCCGTAGGGTCGATTGCAGTTCTGTAGACACTGTGGAGACTAGGGTCCGAGATACTGAGAGGAGGATGATGGCCACCTTAGAGGTGGTTAACTTTAGGGTCAGTTACTAGGTAGATGTTTGCAGTAGAGAGAGTTCAGAGTTTTACTCACGACATCACAATGCCTAGAACGATAGTGCAGCTGGGAGAGCTGAGATTGAGGTATTGAGGAGAGAGAGACTTACTTACGAGCAAGAGAGTATGGAGACCCGTCAGGCCTTGGCTAGGTCTGAGGCTTACAGCAGGGCATTAGAGGCATGGGCTACAGTGTTAGAGACTCAGGCGCGTCACCACGAGTGGCAGCATCAAGACGCGGATGATCGCGCGACGAGGCATATCATGCGTATTCAGGCTTTGGAGGCTGGAGCACGCGATGACACCTTAGAGGATGCTGGTAGTAGTGCCTAGGGCTACTTTTCTACCATATTATAGCTATACTATATAGCCTGCTAAGTTTTTATGGGTTACTCCCAGCTAGCAGGCGTTATAGATCTTTTGTTTTGATTATCTATTCGGTATGGATCTTTTGTCTTTTGTTTAGCTATGTTGTATAGCTTACTAAGTATTACGGGTAACTCCCGGCTAGTAGGGCTCTAGGTTGATTTTCTTATTGTAACCTAGCGATAGCGGTAATCATTGAGTACCAAACAGATCATGTTATTTCAAATTATATTATGGAATGTATGTATTTGTTATGTCGATCTTGTGTTGGTTGTATGTTTTCACTGTGTGATGTGATCTTATTTTATTTATGATGCATATGTTATGTCACGTTATGATTGTATTAAAATCTAACGGGTATTGTATTTTCTTGTGATTGAAGAAAATGGCACCAAAACGAACCACAAGGTCAACACAAGTCATACCAACCCCAAATGGAACAACCACCACAACTGTTACTAAGGCACAACTTCAGGCCTTAATTGACCGAGGAGTGGCTGCTTGCAATGGGCGGAAGCAGAGCAAGTAGGAGTTAGGAATGGCTACGACAACAATGGTTCAGGACCAAGGCCAGCACAAGCTGTTCGTGAATGCTCTTACTCGGAATTCCTGAAATGCAAACCTTTGGACTTTAAAGGCACTAAGGGAGTCGTCAGACTCACTCGATGGTTTAAGAAAATGGAGTATGTGTTTAGCATTAGCAATTACACAGCATCTTGTCAAGTCAAATTTACGATTGCACTTAAAAGCGATGCTTCTTACATGGTGGAATGCCCATGTTAAGACCACTACTCCCGAAGCAGCTCATGTCATGCCATGGGCAACACTGAAGAAAAATGATGAATGATAAATACTGCGAGGGGTGAGAACAAGAAGATTGAAATGAGATGTGGAATCTTAAGGTTAGGGCACGTTGTGGTGGGCCTACATCGACGAGTTCAACAACTAGCGTTGATGTGTGCCAGGATGTCCTAGAAGAGGAAGACAAGTTGAAAAAGTATATAGGTGGCTATGCTGATATGATATTGTAGTTGTAAAGCATCAATGCGAAAACTCATGCAAGAGGCTATCGATGTTTTACCAACCGAGTTGATGGATGAGAAGACCCATGCCTATGCTGAACGTCAGGAAGAAAAGAAAAGAAAGTATGATGATCTTTCCAAGAACAATCAAAACCAACAACAGCAGAATAAAAGGCAGAACACAGGCCAGGCCTACACTGCAGGCAATAGTGACAAGAAACCATATGACGGGTCTAAACCTCTATGTTCCAAGTGTGATTACAATCATGAAGGTCCTTGTCCACCAAGGTGCAGTAACTGCAAAAAGGTTGGCCATCTGGCCAAGGATTGTAGAAGCCGACCTGCAAATGCTAACAACAACAACCGAAACAACAACAACAATAATTATAAGGGAAATGGTTGCTATGAGTGTGAAGCTCAAGGACACTTTAAAAGAAACTACCCAAAACTAAAAAACAATAACCGTGGTAATCAAGCTGGGAATGACAGGGCTCCAGCGAAGGTGTATGTGGTTGGAAATGCGGGGGCAAACCCAAACAACATCATTGCGGGTACGTTCCTTCTAAACAACCGCTATGCTTATATCTTATTTGATACGGGTGTCGATCGGAGTTTTGTGTCTACTGCATTTAGCTCCTAAATTCAATCACGCCATCTACCATAGATCTATATTATGATGTCGAACTAGCTGACAGGAGATAATTAGGTTAATACACTTATCCTTAGCGGGTTGCAATAAACTTTACTAAATCACCTATTCAACATAAACTTAATGCATGTAGAACTTGGTAGTTTTGATGCTATAATCGGTATGGATTGGTTGGCAAAGTACCAAGCGGTCATTGTGTGTGCCGAGAAGATTGTCCGCTTCCCCACTGGGGAAATGAAACCTATTACAGCATTTTTTAAAAAAAAAAAAAACCACGGTGATGGAAGTAACCAGGAAATGTGACACGATTAAACATCATTTCGTGCACTAAAACGCAGAAGTACATGCAAAAAGGATTTCCTATCTTTTTGGCACATGTCACTGCAAAGGAGGTTGAAGACAAGTCGGAGAAGAAGCGACTTGAGGACGTGCCAATAGTTCGAGACTTTCCTGAAGTATTTCCTGAGGACTTTCCGGGTCTTCCTCTGACTCGACAAGTGGGGTTTCAAATTGAGTTGTACTAGTGCTTGCCACCTGTAGCTCCGAGCACAGACAAAGGCTTTATAAGACCCAGTTCCTCACCCTGGGGAGCTCCGGTCTTGTTTCTCAAGAAGAAGGATGGATCATTCCGGATGTGCATTGACTATCATGAATTAAACAAACTGATAGTGAAGAACCATTATCTACTCCCTAGAATTGATGATTTATTTGATCAGCTTCAACGGTCGAGTGTCTACTCGAAGATCGACCTAAGGTCAGGTTATCACCAACTGAGGGTTCGAGAAGAATACATTCCAAAAACTGCTTTCAGAACTCGTTACGGCCATTATGAATTTCAAGTTATGCCATTTGGTTTGACAAACGCACCTGCCGTATTCATGGACCTTATGAATCGGGTGTGCAAACCATATCTAGATAAATTTGTGATCGTCTTTATTGATGATATTCTGATATATTCAAAGAACAAGCAAGAACACGAAGAGCACCTTAAGCTAATCTTAGAGTTGCTTAAGAAAGATAAGTTGTATGCCAAATTTTCCATGTGTGAATTTTGGATTCCCAAAGTACAGTTCCTCGGTCACATGATTGATAGTGAAGGCATTCATGTGAAACCAGCCAAGATGAATCCATTAAAGATTGGGCATCTCCTAAGTCACCAACGGAGATTGTTCAATTTTTAGGTCGTATACGAGTTTTACGACAACAAAAACGATATAAGTGAACTTATGATCTGGTGTGAACAGTAAAAGTTAATGTTCACCAGTAGGTCCAAAATTTGAAAATGTCAAATTTTGATAACTCGACTTAATACGAAAACGTGAGCGCAAGAAACACCTCAAACGGACTTGAAACGCGAAAGTTACGCCAGTTTTACTAAAACAGTAATTATAAACGTTTTAACTTATTAAACACAATTTTACCAAAATAATTAGATGGTGATCTAGCTATGTAGAATTGTATATGGTAGATGTTAATTACCATGCTTAGCACTTATACGACCTTAATTTAAATAGGTTGCATCTAACGATTTGTGTGACGCATTATCTATGATATTTGGATTATCAGTAACTCAAGGTGAGTTCATAGCCCCACATTTTTATGATTTCAATGATTTATAACTTTAGGGTGGAAACATGCTTTGTTTTATAAATTGGACGCAAGTGTATATTTTATATTGATTACGTGTTTGCCTAAGTAGCGATAACCCAAGTTGAGCCCATTATCATGAATTGTCAATTGCATAGATGTAGTTGTGAATTACATTATGTGAGCGTGAATGTTATGAATAGATCTATTTGGGATTGACCTCCCCGTTCGGGTGATTAGCTATCACCGGGAACGAACGTTATAGCATGTCGGATTTGGGATGTTTAGGGTTGAACATCTGATCGGGCATAATAGCAATATTTATTATTGCGAATATAATTGTCGAGCTTCAGTGTCATGAGCTTAGAAAAACGTAATTGGATTTTGTGATGTATGCATATGTTGCATTATCACGGGGAAAGTCTTGCGGTCCTGCATAATGTAATTTACTAACCTATGAATTCATCAACATTTTTGTTGAAAGATGCAACAGTGGTGATGAGGAGTTAAGTGATGGAGAGGATATCTGTATTCAAAAAAAGAAGATTGGTGACAGTTGAAGTCCAATGGAGGATTCTGATTGGCAGAAAGATATCTTGACTTGGATTATAATCAGTACTTTGGTTTAATCTTATATCTATTCTCGATTCACTATTTGTTGTGTTTAGTTGTTAGGCTTACAGCAGGTTTTAAGGTTTTTTCTTTTTCTAATTCATTTCTTTTATGGTTTCTTTATACTATATACTGAAGGATCGGTCATTCTAGAGTTTCTGTTTATGAGTTTCTTACGAGCAGATGTGATGTGCTTATCGAAAACCCTTGTCGATCTTTTCTCAATTAGGGTTTTATTTATCCCACTCATGGTGTGTTTTTTTGTTGACGTGGTGTTCCTACTAGGGTAGGCTAGTAGTATTGTGTTTGGCTTCGGTTGTGGTATGATTGCATGGTTTGAGTATCGAGAAGGGGTTTTTGTGTGCTAAAGGGAGAGGGAGTGGTTCAGGTGTAAAGGAAAAGCAAAATTCTAGTTTTAATGATCCTGTTATGAATGTTGATTGTGTTAACAATGGGATTGGTAGTCCATCTACCATGAATGTGAATGTTGAATCTGGTTTGGGGCCTACATCATATGCTAAATTAGATACTGGTGAACCAAGTAGGAAAAGTATGAAGTTCCGCACTTTAATTACACCGGTGGGAAACAGGTTTGATGTGGCTATACCATTAAGTCAAGTTGCGCTATTAGTGAATGGTTTGCTAATATAGTTTATGGTTTCTTTTTTGAGAAATAGGGTGACTTACCCCGTTGTTGCTAACTATGTCAAAAACACTTTGAGTAAATATGGACCGGTTAACTCAATGTGGTGCTCGTCTAACGAGTTATTTTTCTTTTAGTTTAGCTAGAATGATGGATTTAATGCAATGCTGGAAAATGGTCATTGGTTTATTCGTAATAATCCATTTATTCTGAAAAAGTAGAATTCGAATGTGATTATACAAACATAAGATGTTGATAATGTTATGGTCCGGGTTAAACTTCATAGTGTCCTTATGAAGGCGTTTATTGAGGATGGTTTAAGTATCATTGCTACATATTAGGTACTTCCTTGATTCTTGATTAATATACATCTGACATGTGCATGCAATCATGAGGCAAGTCAAGCTATGCTAGAGCAGTGATTGAACTCTGAGCCAATAAGAAGTTGAAAGATACTATCGTGGTGGCTATGCTTAAATTGTTGGTGAAGGGTTTAATATGTGCACTGTACGGGTTAAGTATAAGTGGAAACCTCTTGCAAGGTTTTTAGACACGTTCTGAATGAGTGTCCTAAGTAAAAAGTCTATGATGTGGTGAAGAACTTGAATAATCCTAGACAAGCTACTAGAGGTGTTTTGGTTGGTCGAAAGGTTAGTTTTAAATCAACTAAACAAATTTATAGACCTATTTCTAATAAGAATGGTACCAACACAAGTTGTAAAAAGAAGCAAGATGACATGTCTAGATAAAAGGTTAGTAATTCAAATCCATTTAACGCGCTTAATTCGATTGAAAATGATGATGAATCTGGTATGAATAGGGGGATTCAAGTTTGACTAGGGCGGGGGTCGCAAATAGTAGTATTAGTACTACCATTATTAGAGAAAGGATTGATAAATTTTAAAGACACTTTATTGAAGGGAGATGTTGGGATTAAAAGTCTTTTTGATGTTGTTTAAATTACTGATGCTCATGTTAATGCTACTCAGAGGATTTAGTGCTGCTCATGAACATCAAATAAATTTGCTAAGTGTTTACTACTGCTCTTGGTTAAGACTGCTGGTTAAGACTGCTAGTGAAAATACGCTAAGTAGTTAGTACTGCTAGTATAAAAGTTACTATTGCTAGTATGAAGTTACTACTGTTAGTCAAAGTTACTACTGCTAGTGTATTAGTTACAACTGTTAGTATAAGTTAGTACTGTTAGGCATTTTGTTAGTACTGCTTATGAGATATGTATTAGTTGTTTATAGAAAAGATTATGAATATTTATAGAAAAGATTATGAATACTTAGGAAAGTATTGTAAGCCGACTAGGGCTCCTTGGTGTATAAAAGGAGGTCCTAAGGCATAGAGTTTTATATCTAATATCACAAGAACACAAATCACAATACCAAAAAGTTCTTAGTCGTATAATTCGTAGCTTCAAGGTTTTGTAACCCTAATACTGTAAGAGTATTCATATTATTATCATTAATAATATTGAAGCTTGTTTGTTGAATTATATATTCATTGTTTTACTGTTTCATTGATAATTCTTCTTAATATTAAAGATTAGATTCCGCATAATCTTTAATACATTCAAACACAGTTTCTACTATAGTTGTGTTAGATTTATCTAATATAACTAAACCTTAAGCAAGCTTAAGGAATTCGATCTATTGAAGTGGGACCAACAAGTGGTATCAGATCTTGGAAACTTGTTTTGAGAAGCAATGAATAAGAAGATATGGATTAAGATTTTGCACATATAGTGGCTGCATCCAAAGTTCCCATGCTCAAACCTAGTGAGTATGAGATCTGGAGGATGAGGATTAAAGAATATATCCTAATGATAGACTATGCACTATGGGAAGTCATAGAGAATGGTGCAACCTTGCCAGAAACAACAATTGTGGAAGGTGTTATGACAGTTATGCCTATTACAAGTGCTGAGGAAAAGGCTTAGAGAAGATTAGAGGTGAAAGCTAGAAGTACTTTAATGATGGGCATTCCCAATGAACATCAGTTAAAGTTTAACTCTATAAAGGATGCTGAGAAGTTGCTGGAAGCTATTGAAAAGAGATTTGGTAGGAATGCAACTACAAGAAAGACTCAAAGGAATCTCTTAAAGCAGCAATATGAAAACTTCACTGCTTCAAGCTCAGAGATGCTTGATCAAACTTTTGATAGGCTTTGAAAGCTTGTGAGTCAGTTGGAGCTTTTGGATGAAAAGCTTTCACAAGAAGATGTTAATCAAAAGTTATTTAGAAGCTTGTCACCTAAGTGGAACACACATGCTGTTGTGTGGAGGAATAAAGCTGATTTAGATACAATGAGCATGTATGATCTCTACAACAACCTCAAGGTGTATGAAACAGAAGTTAAAGGGATGTCTAGCTCAAGTTCAAGCCCACAAAACATGGCTTTTGTGTCCTCTTCAAATAACAACACTAGCAACATTAATGAAGCAGTTAATACTGCTCATAGAGTTTCTACTGCTAGCACTCAAGTTAATGCTGCTAACTCTACAAATATTGATAACTTGAGTAATGCTGTTATTTGTGCATTCTTTGCTAGTCAACCAAATAGTCCTCAACTTGGACATGAGGACTTGCAACAAATCCATCCAGATGAAATAAAAGAGATGGATTTGAGATGGCAAATGGCCATGTTGACTATGAGGGCTAGAAGGTTTTTAAAGTATACAGGAAGGAAGCTTACTGTTAATGTTAATGAGACTATTGGTTTTGATAGGTCCAAAGTGGAGTGCTACAACTTCCACAAGAGGGGACATTTTGTTAGGGAGTGCAGAGCTCTAAGAAATCAAGACAACTAGAACAAGGAAAACTTAAGAAGGAGTGTGCCTGTGGAAATAACTACTTCCACAGCTTTGGTGTCATGTAATGTTCTTGGTGGATATGATTGGAGTGATCAGGTAGATGAAGGGCCTAATTATGACTCATGGCTTTCTCATCTTCAAGTTCTGACTTAAAGGTATCCAATGATTCTATTTGTTCAAAATCTTGTTTGGAAACTGTTGAACTTCTTAAATCTCAAAATGATTAACTATTAAAATATTTAAAGAAACCTGAGTTAATGGTTCTAGGTTATAAGACAGGTTTAGAGCCAGTGGAAGAAAAACTTGAAGTTTATAAAGTAAATGAGGCCATTTATTCACAAGATATTAAGGGCTTAAAATTTGAAATTCATATAGGAGAAATAACTATTAGAGAGCTTAGGAAGAAGCTTGAAACAGTTCAAAAAGAAAAAGATGGCATTCAACTTAATGTAGATAAATTTGAACACGCATCTGAAAGTTTAAACAAGCTCATAGAGTGTCAGATAGTTGACAATTGCAAGAAAGGTTTAAGCTATGAAAATTATAATGCAGTTCCACCTCCCTACACAGGAAATTTTAGGCCTCCAACACCTGACTTGTCTTTTACTGGCTTAGATGAGTTTGCTAATAAGCCTATAGTTGAGAACTATAAAACTATGTCTAGTGAAGAAGAGCCTAAGATAGTTAGGAAGAATGATGATGCCCCAATTATTGAAGAATAGGTGTCACATGATGAGGAACAAGATGTGTCTCAACCTAAAACTAAAAAGAAATCATTTAAGCCTAGTATTATTAAGAAAGAGTTTGTCAAATTTAAACAACAAGAGAAAACGGCTAGGAAAACTGTTAAACAAGTTGAGCAACATAGGAAACACACTCACAGTCCAAGAGGCAATCAAAGAAATTGGAACAATATGATGTCTCAAAAATTAGGAAGCCATTTTGAGATGTTTAATAAGGCCTGTTATGTGTGTGGAAGCTTTGATCATTTGCAGGTTGATTGCAAATACCATCAAAAACAGTTTCAAAATCAGGAGATGGTAAAACCTGTTTGGAACAATGATCAAAGGATGAATCATCAAATCTTTACTAAAAAGACTCACCCCTATGCTAAAAGGAACATGGTTCCAAGAGCAGTACTAATGAAGTCTGGCTTAGTATCAATTAATACTGCTAGACAAGTTAATGCTGCTCACTTAAAAACAACAGTGAATGCTGCTAGACCAATGCCATATCTTTCTAAAACAGTGCGTTTAACTGTTAAGAGGCCCATTCATAAGAACACATAATTTAAAAACAGTAATATTAATCAAAGGGTTAATATTGTTAAGGGAAATAATTTAATACTGCTAGGCCAAAAGCAATAGTTAATGCTGTTTAGGAAAATAATTTTAATGCTACTAAGGCCTCAGCTTGTTGGGTTTGGAAACAAAAGAATAAAGTTTTAGACCATGTTTCTAAACACAACAGTGCATCAATGACCCTAAAAAAAGTTTGATTATGTTGATGCATAAGGCAGATCCAAGTCAGTGATGGCTTAGGTCCCCAAAAGAAACTAATTTTCTTATCTAATGTGTTGGACAATCCACAAATGGATTTACAGGCACCCAACGTGCTGGAGAAATGGGAAGTGAACCAGACGACCACTCGGGTGAGGGTGGTGTTTGAACAGGTGGTGCTGGTGGTGGGTAAGCGAGAACATAAATGTAAACCATATAGTCCTCCGAGTCTATCCATGTGGTGAGTGTGGGCTATCTAGATGTCGACACTCTCTCTGGTGTCTCGGTCTCGGGTGCAGATCTAGAACCTTGTCCTACCTCAAACGTACTATATACATAATCCTCCTCTAACTCTTGCTAACAGTCGCTCGGCGCCCTCAACTCCCCATAACCTAAGCCCTAAAGGCGCGCTCTTAGCCGTTGTCCCACAACTAAGAACTAGCCAACGCTGCTAACCCTCAGGTACAGCCTCCTCCTCCTCCCCTAAACCGTATTTATACCCTCTATACACATGGAGAGGGTGTTGGTTGTTCATTTTCTCACATAGTTAATCTAATATTCTCTTCTTTGTTTCTCTCTCTAAGTGATCATCTAACCACCTCTTTCTCTCTCTAAAAACTCTAGATCGAATCCCATACTATATGTGTTAAGATATTCTACAATTGGTATCAAGAGCCATGGGGTGTTTGTGAAGGTTTTGTGTGCGTTTGTTACTCATTTTACTCTTGTATTTTGGTTCGAACCTATCAAAAGGTTTTCATATTTTGAGGGTTTAAAAACCATAAAGCTTTAAACTTTCTTCTTTATTTATCTTAGTTTAGGCTAGAAGTACAAGAAAATCTTTGAAAAACCATCAAAAATTTCATCTTTTTGAGTTTTTTTGGTTAGAAAAAGGAGTTAAGTACATTTTTGGTCCTTGTGGTTTGGTGCGTTTTTCACTTTTGGTCCAAAATTCAAAAAAGGTTTGGTTTTGGTCCAAAAGACATAGTTTCGTTCCACTTTTAGTCCAAAAGACATAGTTTCGTTACACTTTTGGTCCAAAATACATAGTTTCGTTCCACTTTTAGTCCAAAAATTTTAGTCCAAATTTACGGAATTGGACTAAAAGTGGAACGAAACTATGTTTTTGGACCAAAACCAAACATTTTTTGAATTTTGAACCAAAAGTGAAAACGCACCAAACCACAAGGACCAAAAATGTACTTAACACTAATTAACATGTAGTGAAAAATTAATTATTTTTTATTATTATATAATGATATTTCTTTCTAAGTAACTAAACTCATGAAGCTAGCTCACTCATCTAGCAAGACAGGACACTCGCAATATGCGCAGACAATGAAATACAGATGGAAACTAAAGTTGTTTTATTAACTATGACTATAAGAAATTAAATCTTTTTCCGTGACGATGAAAACTAAATATTTGTGTTTAGAAACTTCATTGGACGCTTATCTTTTAAACTTTGAGAACAATCAAAACTACAAGGAAAATAAAAATCTTGGTCGAACGAATGAATGTTTGTTAGTTGTCGTATATTATGTCTTGCTTTGGTTTGATTGACAATATGTTACTGCACAATCAAGAATTATAAAATCCCGTGTATTCCAAAGAATCAACTTCATTAATCAAACCTCACTTTAACACAACTGTTGGGATTCTAGATTTGATGAGACAAAATAAATAAAAGAATGAAACAAAAGGACTAAAATTGTCATTAAAGAATTCTACAAGCTGGTGGAGAATATGTAGATTCTGGAAGATCTCCTTAAGAAGATAAAGATAACAGAAGATATTCTTAAATGTTTAAAATATATTATTCGTTCTTATCTTCCTTTGTAAGCCTTGAAATCTCTCTATATAAAGAGATTCACAAGCATGTTATTAAGTGTGCACATAAAAATGTAGTCGACTAGTAAAAGTGTGTGTGTGTTCTAGGCGTGTGGTTCATTGTAAACGCCTAGAATGAGTGTTGTAGCCTCAAGATCAATGTTTCATTGATCCTGTTAGTTGTTAGATTAGAGTTAAATGTTCTAGAATTGATCTCTTAGAATGGGGGCCTGTAAGGAATGCATAATGATCGAAAACAACTTTGTTTTGATAATATATTGTTCTTTATTTTCTAATGCGATACTTATATTATCTGTAAAACATTTCCTAGATGGGCTTAAACGATCTTAACAATTGGTATCAGAGCCTCGTGGCTCTCGATCTATGATCTACAAGGTTTTTGGTATTGTGTTCTTGATGAAAAAGAAGTAAACAATCTCTGTTTAGTGTATTGGTGATTTTGGTGAAATTAGGGTTTTTGTCAACCCTAATTAGACAAGAACAGGAAGTTGTTTGTTCAATGTGTCTTTTGAAACCTTGTTAATTTGGTTTTTGGCTCGTCACTTGAATGCTGTGTGATTAAAGGCTTTAGGGTTGGACCACTAATAAACACCTAAAACGAAGGAGATGGGACGATGTAAGAGGATTGCAACAGAGGGTTTTATTAAATGTGGTAATAAAGGGTTATTTTAAAACCCTTAATTCGAGCTGTAAGCTACATAAATTTTGTCCTTGTTGATCAAAGCAACAATGATAACGATTAGGTTTTCATTATAAATCTTAATTCAATAAAGACACAAGGTACACGATTACAAGATGCAAGTGTTTTTTTGTCGTCCATGTTTTGTTACTGGTTATTATTCAAACGAAACCCTAGTTCACTTGGCTTGGAACGTTTTTGTGTAAAATTGTTCCAAAAAGAATACAAAGAGCTTCTAAACTCCTAATGTGTGTATTCTGAAGAAGCATAGAGATTCGTTTGTTTAAAGGTCTTTTGTTGGTCGACTTATACAGCAGGACGTGTAACAAGATGTGAATTCAATTGGATTTTATACCGCTACAAGGTACGATTAATATTGCTGTTCACAAATTGTTAATACTGCTGGTCTCGTCAGTTAATACTTCTAATGTATCATTAGTACTGTTGCCTTTAACTAGTTGGTACTGCTGCGATGAGATTTATGGACAGCACATGGTTATAACAGCAGGTTTCAGCTAATTGACGGGCTTTAAATTATATTGGACTTATAAGAAGGTTTGTGCAAGGGTTCAACTTGTGATTATTATGTTTCTGTTATTTATACTTGGGACTTCAACGTATATGCTTTTGTCTAACGTGATAAAATGTGAGATAATACTGTTTGTGCATCATGCAAAGTTTTTTGGTGTTGTGCGTCTACTATACTGTTCAGATACACAAATTATGGTTGATGCTACTGGCCATGATATAAGTTAGTATTGTGCACGTGAAGGTTATTAATATTGTTCTTACTTGGAGGTTTTTGGAACGAGATTAGTTTGTACTGCTATGTGAAGAAAGTTTGTACTGTTCGAAGTATTTGTACTGCTTTCTTTGTCCGAGAAGATTTTTTGCTAGTGTCGTCCGAGAGAAGAAGTTTATACTGCAAGTTTTAATCCGATATCGGACAACACACACACAGAAGAATCTCGGACAGAACTAATAGTTTTTTTTAAAGGTTATTTGTTTTTGGTGTTTCTGTCTGGTTTGGTTTTAAATATTCTTAACAGATTTAAAGGCTCGTATTTTATTGGTTTAATTGATTACGAAGATGATTAATTATCACCTATTTGAAGTTGAAGTGGAACTATTTGGGTTTGTGTTTTATCATATCTTAAAGTGGGTGTTACACTTTGAAGATAACTTGTTCCTGATTACAACGATGTGACGAAGACTTGTCAAAATCTAGCAAGGGTGTGTGATTTTTCTTATGGTGCTCAATGCTCACATTTGCTATCACTTTGGTCTGGTGTCTTACAAAAGATGAGGATTTTTGTCAAGAGGTTGCGATCTACTTATATTTTACAGATTTATTTATAAGTTTGACGTCATTGTGGATAGTTCAGAGTTAAGTAACAAGTTTGGTTGTTATACTTCAGCATCAAGTACGTTTTACCTAGTTTTCTTCTTCAGTAATCATTAATAAAGCCTACAGAATTGAAGATTAAAGAAATGGTTAACATATGGTTTCAGGGAAGCTTATTGTTTAAACTTGTTTAACATTAAATGCATCTTAAGGTGAAGGTTTTTACTACTGCTGGTCATTATTATACAGTAGTCTGTGAGTTTATATTACTAAAGTTCATTTTCTTTTTGTGCTTAATGGTAGGTAATTTGAGGAATTAGAAGGCTCGGATTAAAGTGTGATATTGGTTTGTAGTGTCCAAGATCAAAGTTGCTTATATTCATATGTCCCCTATTGATTATGACAAAAAGGGGAAGAAGATGTTAACAAGTACAATTGGCAACTTATAGATCCTTGGTGTGGCATGGTATAAAGAAAATCTACTTAAGGGGAAGTTTTACTTTCATTCAGGGAGATGATTACATCTCAACTTCAGGGGAAGTTGTGGCTTTATGATGAAGTTAGTACACGACTTTGTTTGTTTTGTCATCATTCAAATAGGGGAAGATTGTTGGGATTTTGATTTGATGGTGACAAAAATAAATAAAAAGAATGAACAAAATGGACCTCTAAAATTGTTATTAAAGAATTCTACAAGCTGGTGGAGAATAGTAGATTCTGGAAGATCTCCTTAAGAAGATAAAGATAACAGAAGATATTCTTAAATGTTTTTAAATATTTTTATTCGTTTCTTTATCTTCTTTGTAAGCCTTGAAATCTCTCTATATAAAGAGATTCACAGGCATGTTATTAAGTGTGCACAAAAAAATGTAGTCGACTAGTAAAAGTGTGTGTGTGTGTTCTAGGCCGTTTTAGTGAGTCTCATTGTAAGCCTAAAATGAGTGTTGTTGCCTCAAGATCAATGTTTCATTGATCATGTTACTAGTTAGAGTAACTGTTCTAGAATTGATCATCTAGAATTGGGGCTTATATGGAATGATAATGAAGAAAAACCTTGTTTGATAATATACTGTTCTTTATATTCCGCTACGTACTTATATTATCTGTAAAACCTATCCTAGATGGGCTTAAACGATCAATTACAACTACCATATTACGATTTAAGAGCAAACGCGTAAAACCCTAAAAATAAATTGTGAATTACATAATGTCATACAATGACCTAAAACACGAGGTGTTATAACTTGATTTCCCGGTTTTATCAAGAATTGTAAAATCCCGTGTATTCCAAAGACTCAACTTTATTAATCAAACCTCATCTTAACACAACAACCTCCAATTACTGTACGATCATATTTTATCTTATCAAATTAAAATGGATTCAATTATTCCACTTGGACAAAAGAATACTCTTGCTGAGTACATGATACTCTCCGGTGCTAACAATCGTCCACCTATGTTGGACAAGGACCTGTATGATTCTTGGAAAAGTAGAATGGAATTATACATGAAAAACAGAGAGCACAGAAGAATGATACTTGAATCAGTTGAACACGGTCCACTCATTTGGCCTACTATTGAAGAGAATGGGGTGACCAGAACAAAGAAATATGTTGAATTATCTGTTGCTGAGAAAATTCAAGCTGATTGTGATATGAAGGCAACCAATATCATTCTTCAAGGTCTACCAGCTGATATCTATTCACTTGTTAATCATCACAGAGTTGCCAAGGATTTATGGGAGAGAGTTCAATTGCTAATGCAAAGTACCTCTTTGACTAAGCAGGAAAGAGAGTGTAAACTGTATGATGCATTTGATAAGTTTACTCACATCAAGGGGGAATCACTTCATAAGTATTACTTGAGATTC
The DNA here is from genome assembly GCA_026074375.1 of Tanacetum coccineum. Lineage (NCBI taxonomy): Eukaryota > Viridiplantae > Streptophyta > Magnoliopsida > Asterales > Asteraceae > Tanacetum > Tanacetum coccineum. The sequence goes on along the minus strand of BQNB010006206.1, from coordinate 56,124 downwards.
ACTCAGCTGATTAATGACATGAACATCTACAACATGAAAATGGAACAATTTCAAGTTAATACCAAGTTCTTAAACAGTCTTCCACCTGAATAGAGTAAGTTTATGACTGATGTCAAGCTTGTAAAAGATTTGCATACTACCAACTTTGACCAGCTTCATGCATATCTTGAACAACACGAAATCCATGTAAATGAAGTCTGTCTTATGTGTGAACGCAATCAAGATCCACTTGCACTAGTTTCTAATCATTAGATGACACCACCTCACTACAACACTTATCAGTCTTCATACAACATTCCTCAGCTTCAACAACAGTTTCCACCATCTCAATATGGATCAATTCATCCCACTCAACATTACTCATCTACTTATCCATCATAACCTCAATTCAATCATTGATGTGCTGTCGTGTAGGGTCAATTATTTGATTATCAAGTTTTACATTTATATTTAGCCGACAAACCTAAAACAACACTTTAACGAGCAGTGTACCCGGTCAAGATGGAGTTTGTGGTAAGTAGGGTGTCGAACACTAAGAGTAGAAATTTAATCCTATATTCTATCAGTATTTTAATTAGTCTATTTACTGATTAAACCTATGCTATGTACGTTGTCTAATGAAATGGGGGATTCAGCCTGAGAGACTGGCATAGGTTTGGTGGAAACAAATACCAATTCAATACACAATAAACACAAAAGATGAAGATTAGAATATAGAAAAGCGATACAAGCCAAATGATAGAAAACTGCATTAGCCATATTAAATCCGGTTCAATGCTGGTTTGTTTGTTTTAGTGCAATGATTTACTTATCTCGAAGTGGCATATCATTCTTAAGACTTAGGCAGGACATCATCCTAAGACCTAGACACAATTAATCCTGTCATAATTAATGCATCCGCTTAAACCATCATTTAGTTTAATTATAATCTATCTTATAGAATTAAATCAGTGGTGATCCTGTTAAAACTCTAGCCCAACGGGACTTTACCCACTTATTGTTTAAAGGTGTTTTATATACTGGCAGTCTACTATTCCAATCTTTATCAGTTAATTAAGAGCATGATTGATGAAACATAAACGGGTCACCTACCTGTCCAATTAAGCTCATAATCAAAGGACAAAGACAGAACGTTATTTGTGATCCTATTTGTTCAGTAATATAAGACAAGATATAGAGAGCTATCCAGGTATCTAGATTACTTGGTCCGTAACACTAGATCCAGTTGAATGATAGGTCGCATATTCAAACACATAAACAAGTATGAGGTGATAAACATAATTAAACAATCAACTATAAATTAAGAAATCGATTTTAAAACAAACCAAACATTGAACTTTCATTAAGATGGCTAATACCCGAGGGTATTAGCCCACAACCATTGTAATTATACAAGCGTAATCAAACAATTGAAATCGAACGATTAAGAGAGTAAAAATTACACGATGTCTTCTATGGAGTCGTGATCAATGCTTGACCTTTATGGCTGATCTTCTCTTCTAAAATTCGTCTCTGATGAGTATGGTATAAAGAATATGATATTGCACACTTAAACTCGTTTTTGAGTCTTCTATTTATAGTTGCTGAAAAATATTCGATACACCGTATCCAGATAGGTCGATACGGCGTATTGGGCTAGATTCCTTGGAGTGCACGCTACGTTCGTAATAAATCTTTGATATCATTCCCAATTTACTTGATTTACTGTATCTTCGAATAGTTATCTTCATGGATACGACGTATATAGATAGCATGGATACGCCGTATTGGGAATTAGTCAAACGCGTTTTCTTGTGAAGTCTTGGCGCAGATACGCCATATCTCTTTAGTTGGATACGGCGTATTGGTGAATTTTCAGAAATCTTCAAATGTCTTCGTTTTAGCTCCAATTTATGCGCCTTTTAACTTATCTTCACAAAACACTTCTGAATTACCGCATTTATTAACTTTAAAGTGATTAAGTACCAAATAATGCAATAATTATATAAAAGTGGGCAAAATAGATGGGATAAATGATATAATAAAGTGACGTTATTTGATGTCATCAAATACCCCCCACTTGAATCCTACTTGTCCTCAAGTAGACTTTAGAAAAAACTTTAGTTTATGAAAATGTATCCCGAACCGAAGTTAAGGATTTTCCGTTTAAGCATCATTTTATCATAATCACCTGTACATAACCAAGCTCCTCACGAAATATGGAAATGAAAACACTCAGATCACTCAACTAATCTAGGGTGCAACATTTAAGTAGTACGCTCAATTGCTCGGTCGTGATTAGTTTCGTATCATAAGCTTGGCAATGATACATGTTGAATCGTTTTAAGCTCAAGATTGTTTAGATCTTATATCTAGGATAATAATAACAATGATAACATATATGCACAGCGGAATTAAACAAAGAACAATGTTATTATCAATAAGTTTTTATTACCAAACATTTCCACCAAGCCTCAATATTATTTGATCAAGATAATACGGTTACCACCTGTAATAGGGATCAACGAACCTTGGGGCTACACTATCTATTAACTAATAAACTAACTATCTAACTGCTACAAGTCTACACACGTTTTTCTGTGTCTAGACTCTCATTAGAAGCATACTATGATACACACACGTTTCTGGATACATCTAAAACATACGACCTATATCTATTTATATGCTAGAGATATTAGGTTTACAAAGGGATAAACATAAATCTTTTAAACATTTAACTTGATCTCTGCTTAACTTTTATTTTCTTAAGAAATCTTCCTAGAATCTTTAATATTCTCCTACATCTTGTAGAATTTTAGCTTTGCATTTAAGTCTTTTTGTTTCATTCTTTTATTCATCTTGTCTCATCAAATCAAGAATCCCAACAATCTTCCCCTATTTGATGATGACAAAACAAACAAAGTCGTGTGCGAACTTCATCATAAAGCCTTTAATCAAAGCTTCCCCTGAAGTTGAGATGTAGTCATCTCCCTGAATGAAACAAAAACTTCCCCTTAATTCAGATTTCCTTTGTAACCTTGACATGTCACCACACATAATAAGCTGCAAATCATATCTCTGTAATCTTCTTCCCCTTTTTGTCATAATCCAATAGGGGTCTTGTGAAGATAAACAACTTAAATCTTTACAACTACAAACCATATACTACACTACTAATCCAGCCTTCCAATGTCTCAAATTACCCTCCATGACGCATAATAAGAATAATGAATTCAAGATAGTAGAAACTTAAACTAACAGTAGTAATAAACAACTAGCAGTAGTAATGAAACCCTTCACCTCAAGTGGTGCATGAACATAACCTAATGGTTAAACATTTTGTCAATTAAGCTTCCCCTAAAACCAATATGTTAACCATCTCTTGAATCTTCAATTCTGTAGTCTCTTTGTAATGATCATTGATGAAGAAAACTAAGTATAACAAACTTGATGTAGAAGTAGAATAACCCAAACTTGTGTCTTATGTCTTGTACTATTCACGTGACTCCAAACTTATAAATAAATATGTGAAATATACGTAGATCGCGATCTCTTGACAAAAATCCTCATCTTCTATGAGACACATAACCAAAGTGATAGCAAATGTGAGCATTGAGCACCATAAGAGAAATCACACACCTTTGCTAGATTTTGACAAGTCTTCGTCACAACATTGTAAGCACGAACAAGTTACCTCTAAATGTTGTAAGCCATTTGAGATATGATAAGAACACAAACCTAAGTAATTCCACTTCACCTTCAAATAGGCAATAAACAATCTTCTTCGTAATCAATTAATCCAAGAAATCCAAAAACGAGCCTTTTAAACGTTTAAGAACATTTAAAACCAAAACTTTACCTTCTGTGTGTGTTGTCCGAGATCCTCATAACTAACCAAGAATAAAAATCATGTATCATCCGATATTGGACAATACTAACAGTAGAAACTGCTTCTAGCAGCAGAAACTTAACATTGACAGCATAAAGTTTCCTCTGGCAGCATTAACATATAGAAGCAGCACTAAGTAGTTTTCTTGGCAGCATAAACTTTTACTACGAGCAACACTAATAATATTGACAACACAAACTTCTCTTTAATCATCTTTGGCAGCAGTAACGAGCCAACAATACCAGCACTAAGTATGTGTTTGGCAGTAGTAAATATCAACGCGAGCAGTACTAACTTGTAACCACTGTTTAAGAATACTCTTTTTTAAAGTATCCAGACGACGCTTTTTAGTATCACAAAGCTGTCACGAATCCATCACAAATTAGCATTCTCCTTCCTCCTATAGCCTGTAGCAACACATTATCTATCACTAAACTGTCACAGATCCGATTACTCCTTCCTCCAATGGTTTTTTGTGACGCTTTAAGTGTCACTAATCTGTTGCTAATCTGTCACAAATTCGAGCAACAGTAAGCAATAACAATAGTTGTAACCTTTTAAGCCACGATTTGATCTTCTCCTTTATTTTGTGTTGGCAGTAGAAACAAATAACAAGCATCACCAAATACTCTTGTAACTGTATAAACGTTTTGCTACTGTTTAAAACCTTCCTTTACCCAGTTCGAGCCCAATCAATTGAAACTAACTCGAATACTTGTTGTCAACCAGTAACTTCAGTCGAGAATCAAAGTCATTCAAGTAGCAACCATCATGCCTTCATGAAACACCAAGCTGCTAACACATACAAGAAACCATACGTCCTATTTTTTTTATCAGATTTAGGGTTTGTACAAAACCCTAATTGCACCGATTTAACCTAACTTCAAAAACAGAAAATTTTAACCTTCTTTTCTTCAAAATACGACATCAAAAATGTTGGAATCTGAACAAATAAAAATTATGTATGTCTGGAAATTTATTCAAGCCTAAGGGGACGCACACGTTAATATGTAGAATAACGTATTTAATATATTAAGGTAATATATTAATTAGTGTTTAAACAAACGATAGTTAAAAGTTTAACATGAATAAATATTAGTTATTAATAGTTAAAGGACTAATATGCAAAACCGAGAAAAAGGAAAGTTTAGTTTTTTCCTTTCTTTCCTTGGGCCGGTCGAATACCCACTCCTTATGGAGGTGGGATTGCTTGCTTGCTCTACAAGTTGTAAGGAGTATATAAGGAGGTCTTGGGGTCCTTGAGAGCTCATAACTTCAATCCCTAAATCTCTCTTTTGTCTCTCTTGGTGTTCGACCGAATCCAAACCCACAAAATGGTTTCGATTTTTCTCCTCACATGTCGTGCGATCTAACAAACAACCCTTTAGGGTTTTGTTTTTGAAATTTAATCTCAAGAATGTGTTTTGTATGCTGATTGATTCAAAGACGAAGTGATCATTTGGTTTAAACACTACTAGTACTAGCATACACATTGTTTGCTAAGAACGTATTGTGTGTGTTTGTAACACCCCCAAAATGGGTCGCAGCGGAAATATGGGTTGGCGAGTGTTACTTCATAGATCAATAGCACAAGATATGAGAACGACCTCTATATGAGTCGTTAAAATTGATACATTGGCTTAAATAGACTTGTTTGTTACAATAGCCGAAGCTTAAATAGTTCATCCAGCTTTTATTGGCAAATTAAGTTTATGGCTAGGTTTTTCAGCCAATTAGGCCATATCTGTCACTTTGTTTTTGCCTTTCATAGCTTCTTTTTAAGATTTACAAAAAGTTTCATTTTTAAGAATTCCTTATTTTCTCTTTCTCTTTAAGTTTTTGTAAAACGTTTTGAAAAATAAAAAAAAGTAAAAAAACTAAGGTCCAGGACTCGAACCTAGTACCTTAGCCTATTATACCAACACCTCAACGCCCTCACCCTTTTACCATCTGCGCCCTTGGGACTTTTCTGAAAGTCTTTGGGGTGCAATTGGTTTTAAGGTGTTTTTAGCCAATTAGCTTTATAAGCTTTTTGGCTTATTAACTGCTTATTTAAGCAGTTTTTCAAAAGTCTTATTTTTCTTGCATTTTTCATAACTCAATGAATTTTCTGTAATTTTTTAGAATTTTTATAACATTGTTTAGTATTTTTATAATATTTTTAGATTAAAAATGTTTTTAATTCATAATAAATTAAATAAAAATCAAAAAAATATAATTCTTTTTTTTAATTTTCTTTTACCATTTAGGTCTTTTAAAAATTAAATTTTCTTTTCTAGGGTTAAAATTTGATGTTTTAGGTTTTTAGGTTGCCTTTCTAGAATCTCGTTAATGTTTTTTGTGTTTAATTCGTATTCGTTTCAATCATTGCTTGATAATTTGATAAATGCTTTTATATTTATAAAATTAGAATCCGAAAAAGGTGAAAAAAAAGAAAACAAAAATCATAATCTATTTTCAAAATCCATACCAACGTCAATAAAAATTTAATTCACACCCTCGTCGGAACACAAACGACCTAGGAACGACTAGAAGGGGTTACTATTCGAAGTCGTACTTCCGAATTATAAATTATTTATAGTTTATGTTTACGCTAGTTAAAAGTGGGATATTCCAGTTTAACCTATACTATATATATACACACTATTGACTACGATTAAATTTTGGCGCCGTTGCCGGGGAGGCTGTGTTACGAATTTCAAGTTATCGTTTAAAGATTGTTTTTTGAAGATCCTTCCTCGGAAGTTATTCTTGTTTTTGTGAATATTTTCATATAAAAAAAACAAAAATATTATAAAGTAAAGAAAAAATCCAAAAAATTAAAAAAACAACAAAAAAAATCGAGTTGTCAATTGTTAAATCGGCTCACCTTTAGGATTACAAACTATAAGAGAGGTATAAGGAGAGTTGATCCAATGAACTTCGACCCGAAAAGGGAAGGTTTTTAAAACGCTTCGCGCTTACCTACTCCTCCGCTTCTTTGTGCGTTTTTCTAGAGAGCTATCGTGCACCTTTGATGTAACACCCCCAAAATGGGTCGCAGCGGAATATGGGTTGGAGAGTGTTACTTCATAGATCAATAGCACGAGATATGAGAACGACCTCTATATGAGTCGTTTAAAATTGATACATTGGATTAAATAGACCTTTTTGTTATAAAAGTCAGACAGGCTTAAATAGTTCATCCATGAAAAGTAAAGATTTTAATACTAACAAATATTTTCAAAATGTAATGCCCAAATCTTTATAGTAATGACTCCAAAATGGTGACCACCAATGTATCCTTGTTTCTCGTACCTTATTGACCTGAGAAAAACATGCTTTAAAACGTCAACATAAAGTTGGTGAATTCACAGGTTTAGTAAATGTATAAAATAGGACCACAAGATTTCCAATGTAAGACATGTAACACATACAATATCTTAAAAGTAATTACGAGTGCACTAAGCTCATGACACCCAAACTCCGACATATATGTATGCAATTTAATGCACTAAATGTGCCCATGTAGATGTTCAACCCGCAACATCCAAATTGTTCCGACATGTATACGTTCGTTGTTTCAGTACAGTCGAAACTGATGAGCGCTACTCACCCGAACGGGGATGTCAATCCCAAATAGATCTATTCATAACATTCGCGCTCGCTAACTAGCAATTGACAGTTCATGATAGTGGGCAATAGTGGGTTTAGCTACTTAGGCCAACTCGTAATATGTTTAAAAGAGTACTTGCGTCCAAATGTAAAACAATGCATGTTTCTCACCCCAAAGTTGTAAAACAATATAGTTGTATAAAAGCGGGGCTATGAACTCACCGTAAGTGAATGATTGATTATCTAAATCAAGTAAGTGAATCGCCTCGGCAATTTGAATGCAACCTAATTAATTATAGGCCGTATGAGTATAATGTATATCATATAATTAAAACATCACATGTCGTATAGTTACACCACCACCTAATAGTTTTTATTAAATCTTTAAATGTTTACATTAATTATTAACCCGTACTTCGTTAAATTAAAGTGTATATACTTGTACTCGTAAAGAAAATATTATTTTTATTTACTAACGCATCATTTGTAAAAATGTATGGTTTAATAATGATATTTCATTATTAATTTAATTGTTTTATAAAAGATTGTATAAAAATAAAAGTAATGCGCGCGAGTTTTAAAACTTCATATCTTTATCGTTTCGACTCCGTTTTATACGTTTCTTATGTCCACGTCTTCGTATTAAAATAATTTATTAAAACATCATGTTTATAAAGTTTAAACCACTGATGAACAGTAACTTTTACTGTTCATCACAGTTTATATAAACTATTTTTATAAAATTAATTATATGTAACTTGTTTAAATCATAACTCGTTCGTTATAGTTCCGTTTCTCGAGATCCTTATGTCCTTGGATTAGTATTAAGAAAATTTATCAAAATATTATATTTATAAAATTTTAATACCACTGGATGGAACAGTTGCATTTACTATTCACTATCATTTATAAAATATTTTTATAAAGGTAATCTATTTATATAACTTGTTAAAACTACGTAACTTGAGTCAGTATAATCTCCGTTTTTCGAGAGTTCTTATGTCAGTGGGTTCGTATTAAGGAAAATTATCAAAATATTATATTGTATACAATTTATACCCCTGAAATGAACAGTAACTTTTACTGTTCATCACAGTTCATATAATTATTTTTATAAATTAAATAATATATAACTTGTAAAATGTCGTATCTTGTCGTTATAATTCCGTTTTCGAGTTCCTTACTGCTTACTGATCTTATAAGAAGCACTATTTTTATAAAATATAAAACATAAGATTTATATTTCGAATTTCAAATATATATATATAAAGTCATAATTAGGGTTTCTAATTTAACAAGTAGTTTACAATCATTTTATTTAAGAACTTGCACCATTATTTTACCAAGTGTTGTACCGTATATTACACATGTATTTAGTCCTCTAAATGTCATGTCCTTTGTCAATATGAAATCTTAATATTACTTATATATGCTTTAACAATAAAACTAGGTGGTGATTAACCTAATGAAACCATATATGTAAACAATAGAAATATTAACTGAGTAATGAAAAATTTAATAGACCTTATAGGTATCATGTCGGATGATGAACACAAGATGAAAACCCCAATCAAGCCTTTAAAAACCATTAACCCTAATCAAGAAAACCCTTAAATATGTTTTCTTATAAATCCCTTGTTAAACCCGAATAACCAAGTTCCCAACACCTTGAGTAGTCTTAGGGTAGTACTTTTAGGATGCACACTGAATGTTTTGGAATACCTTGGATGCAAATAGAAAACATGAAACCCTAGTTGGTGTAAAGTGTGCCGTTGGTTATGGAGTATAAAAAGAGAGATATTTGCTTGATTATTTGCTTGTAGAAGTGTAAGATATAATGTGCACTGGTTGCTTGACTTTATATTAACTTGTAAAACCATGAATAACACCTTTAAACACTAAAACCATGTAGTGTCATGGTTTTAAGGACATGTTGTAAGAGACTTCTCCTCCTCCCTAGGAGGAGGGTGCGGCAAAAGGGTCACCAAGGACAAGGGATTGGACAATCTTTAGGAAGATGAGCTTAGGGTACAAAATGTGTAAGGATTACAAGTACTTATAAAAGACTTAATAAGGTTTAAAGGATTTATTTCATGAGTAATAACCCATGTCCGGTTCCATGAAGGTATATGTGAGGAAAATAAATAAATTTTGAGTATTGGGTATAAACGTGGGTATTTGTTTAAGTGTAGATAGGTAAAGGTGCTTCCGGGTACGACCGAATGTAATTTATTGCGAAACGTAAGCGTTTTACGTAACCAACAAAAATAAATTATGAAATGTTATAAATTATACTCCTAATAATCATATAACACTTGCTTGATGTCAACTTTAATTTGTTTGGTGTCCGTTTACATTGGTCGTTGATTTTTAGTTTACGCGATTTAACTATAAGATAATAATTAAAAGCGAACGCGTAAAACTCTAAAAATAAATAATGGAATTTATTAAAGTTGAAAATAACCTGAAAATGAGAAATGTTACAGGTTGAGTTTACGGCAAGTTAAATGGAAGTAAAAATGACTATTGGGTGAATTAGGGTAATTAGCGGTTAAATAAACGTACACGGGTATTTAAATGTTTAGAGTATTATTTTATGAGTTTACTACTGATGTAAACTCAATTTAGAGTTTAGGTTATGTGTTGGGATCACAAAGACATAAGAAAAATATTTTGTTCACAAATAATGAGAAAATATAATTGTATCGCAAAAAGGTTCTAAAATACCCCTTTTATACCTAAAATGCAATAATAATAATGTTCGTATCGTATTTATGCTCTATGTAGCCTATGATATTGTGTATAACTTGTAGGATAACTTCCTTTTGAGATTAAATGGTAATTTGAAAGTGGTACGATAAATAGTTAAACCGAGTTGGTTAAAAGTAAGACCTGAATTTTTACGGAGTGTCACATGGATGATCTACTAACTCCCAAGTCTTGTTGTCCCTCATAGAATCCATCTCTTCTTTCATAATAGCTTTCCACATAAACTGAATTAGTAAATAACGTACCTTATCTAGGAGATTTATGTTCATCCGTTCATGTCCTGACAACTCTTAAATGTCTAACATATCCACTCTCAATGCATAGCTGCTCAAACTCTCGATTACATAATTCAAGACCATTATATGTCCTCAGCTTCTTAACCGTCCTCCCACTCTGATTCTTTATTAATTGATTCTATTCTTTGAACTTTCTAAATGCTTCTTGTTTGAACTTGATGTAGAACCGTAAAGGGAGTGAATACGGTTTTCTTGACTTCTTTGAAGTTTATAAAACTTTAAGTCTCGAAAGAGCCAAGTGGTGTAATGATTTACTTAGCAAAGAAACAATAAGTAGATGAAGATATATATAGAGAGAGAGAGACCACGATATATACTAGTCCGGGAAGGGGGGTTTAGTCCTTCTAGACGTCCAATTGCGAATCCACGACTTCTGTCTACTATAATGTATATCCTTTATGGAGGTCTACAAAACTGGATGTACAATTTAACTCTACCGGCTTTCAACAAGACTGCAATCACATCGAAGTGTTACGGACCTACGATCCGCGCCTCGGGAATCCACCCTAAGGTACCCATGATTTGACTTAACCTATAACTCTAAAAGCCTTCCTCTTGGAAGCTTATCAAAACCCCAACTGCTCCTATTGTTCTAGGCTTGATCCCACGGGATACAGACTTCCTTACAACTCTGATTGATTAAATGATAGTTGGTTGTAAAAGGTCTAAACCTAGCCTAGATACTTATTCTTATAGAAAGGGTATGAAGAAAGAAGACACCTCGACAAACTCAAAAAAAGTATGGATTAGGTAATTGTGTGGATCTCTTATAGAGATGTGTGTTCATCAATAGATGATAGAAGCGAAGATTAAGAACACTTGATGTTTAGACTTAGGGGGTTAGAGAAGAGAAAAGAGAGGAAAGAATATTTGTCAGAGTTGAGGAATACAAAGGCCAAGGGTGGGTATTTATAGCCCAAAGTTCTAAATTGTTAAAAAATAATTCGCCCCTGGCGCGCTGCCCACGCGTCAGCGCATGGCCAGCGCGCCAGAATCCCGAATTTGTTTTTCTTTGGGACTTTGGCGTTTGACAACACCAGGCATTGGTTAAACCCCCTATTGTAACTTCACGCTTATTGACCTTTCAATCATTCTTCCTTCAAGGTCTAATGATGTGTTTTTTAAAAGCTTTAAATTTATGAATAATAGAAATACCAATTTTACTATATACACAACATGCGGAAAGTATACCATCTTCGAGTGTAAAAAAAAAAAAAAAAAAAAATATTAGTATTAGGTAAGTCCATGTCGTTCCAATGGATTTGTAGCAATTCACATATTGTTTATCATGTAACAAAGCTAAATGATTTTCACGGATCAAATAGCCAAAACGTGTGTATAAAGCAAGCAAGAAACAAGGCATGATCCACATAACATAATAGACAGAGAAAGAGCAATACTTTATATAAACAAAACATACAAGTCATATATGATGGGTAATCATAATAACGAGCATATCTACCAATGATAACATAGAATCCTTTCGGCCTATATACTACATCATCACGAGCGCATTAAGAATGATTTATATCAAATATGCATGCATATTAATTCCTCCCACCCCGGTTGGTCAACATAAGGAAGGGTCTTAAACATTATTTACTTGGGTTATTTATCAATTTACCACACAATTCTCACAAGTATGATATTGGCACGCCATAGACAAACGGTTCAAAATATATCAAGACAATTAACCCTTTCAGCCTATTTCAATTGCAATGATATACCAAAAGTTAAATAATGATCCAAGTAAAGATAACATCGAATTCATAAACATATATATTCATAAGTCATAGCAAAATCATCTAAATATTATATCATGTTTCACATATTACCAAAACAAATGAAGAACACTACATCATAACCAAACCAATAACCAATTGATCCCACAAACAACCAACATCCAAACCTACTGAGATAACCCACGGGGCTATCATGAACCCACTGTAAATCAAGAACACGTCACCAAATGGTGTGTTTGGTAACGGGTTTAATATATTGAAGGAAATAGAGATTTGGTATGAATCATCTAATCCTCATGGTATAATGCATTTAGATTCTGGAAATGATGGTGTAACAGTGGTGATTCATGGTGGTAGGGGTGGTTAGAGTGGTGGTGATATGGTGGTGAGAAGGGGTGTTTGGATCATATGATCCAAGGATCCTCACCACTCCTTCATCCTCTCTAATGATTGTATGAGTTGTGTGTATGTAAGATATGTGTTGGTGTGTAAGATGATAGAATTTCCTCTCAATTTATAGGTTGGGCGAGGGCAAAAGTGCAGCGCACTTCCTTGAGAAGTGTGGCGTACTTTTCTTCTTTAATGCGTAGATCTTTAATGATGAGATGAAGTACGACAGACATGATGTAGAAGTCCGTCGTACTTAGGGTATTAATTGTCATTCATTAACATCGTCCTAAAGTGCGGCGTACTTCTTGAGAAGTGCGGCGTACTTTGCTTGATTCTTGGACTTAGTAGTATCTTCTTTTATCTTTTTCTTTCGTAAGGTGTAAAATACTTGTGTCTTTAGTCTTTTTGAGCTTGAGATGTCTTCAAGTGAACCTGCACATATTTCATGCTTTTTAGTATTGAAAGTTCACGAGAAATGATATAAATAGATGCAATAACGCCGCCGAAAACATTTATAATTAAGGCGTTATCAAATCCCCCCACACTTAAACTTTGTTTGCCCTCAAGAAAATATAAGAAAAGAAATTTAGAAAGAAAATTCCTATATGACCAGACAAGGAATTTTTTTTTATATTTAAATTTTGATCGTTTTTATTTTTTATTTTTATCAAAAAAAATTATTGGGTGTGAAATTATCGAAAATATTTTTGGCTTTTTAATAAATAATCGCAAAAGGCGCAAACACCCCCCCCCCCCCCCCAACCCCCAACACTTAAAGCTTTGCTTGTCCTCAAGCAAAATAAGAAAAAATAAGCTTTACAAAACAAACATGGAATTATGAAAAATATTTTTGATTTTTAATATGTGAAAACAGAGATGTTTGACAATACCCAACGATCTTCAAGCTGTTATAACATGACTAAGCACCTCATGAATAAGGAAAGTATAATTTACTCAAACACTCGTATGTGATGTAATAGAGGGTAAAAGGGAAATCACACTCAATTGCTCAGACATGATTCATTAAGTTACCATAGGCTTGTACAAGAAACAAAACTGCACCGACATGCGTGAGCACATGTATTATAATATCAAAAGAGGACTTTTATTCGGGTTATAACATTAGGCTAAGAGATTACAAGGGTATGGATAAGGCATGGAAAATATATACTGGAATTGGTTTTATAATAATACATGTTGACAAGTCCAATAAACTCATGTTGCTAGTTACGACAATCCACAAACCGTGAGGTTATCGAACCTCTCATCAATATATCTGGCACATATCATAATATATCAATACGTCACAAGTGCCAACAACAATCCAGCTCTTATTCATCAGTTTCTTTTTCTCTTTTTTTTGAATATTTTTAAAGCAATCAACCTTTCACACAACTAAAAATTTCCCCACACTTAATATAAGCATACACTACAAAAAATACGAAACATGAAGCTGGCCATCTCCATCTCCGTTAAAATGGCACAACACTTATAGCAAAGTGCGAAAAAACTATAAACAAAAATCAACCGATCATACCAAGCAACTAGCAACCATCCGTGGAGACTTTTGACAAGGGGTAAGGCTAGGCTAAAGGTTATATATTGTTGTATTTTTATTTTTTTATGGACGAGAAAAATAAATAGAATGGCTCAGATGTTAAACTAGGGGAATCTAGCACTAAAGATGAGTGCTAACAAAGGGGTTTATATATGGGTGGTTAGCTAATCAGTGTAATTAGCTAAAAGAATAAATAATTAAATGGAATGGCTATTTGGGTTAAATCCTAAGTTGCCTCTTTATCACTTAAAAATACCCATATCACGCGAACGTGATCTCACTACGGTCTCGTAATGATTGTCAAGCACAAGTTCTAGAATCAATAAATCACCGGCACACTTATACAATTTAAACCGATACCAATGCTCCAGAAAGGCGACAAATTACAAATACACAGCCGTAATGACGGATGAGAAACTTGCAATTGCATTCAAACCTTAACTCGAGAAAGCTAAAGGCAAAAATTATCTTAGGTATCAAAGATGGATACCTGAATTCCTAAAGATCTAAAACCTTACTTTTTTTGGTGATTGGTATAAATGCGCAAGTAATGTCATTGATCCCGAGTCGTATCTGCTCTATCAATCAGGACACATCTCTGGTTTCAAAACATTATTTATTAACTAAGTTTTATTCTACTACCTCCGTCCCAAAATTATTGTCCAGTTTTGACTTTCTGAGTCTTTCTTTGTCAACTTTGACCTTAAATATTTTGTTTATGTTACATAATTACTTGATAAAAATTATTTTTTTTTTTTTTTTTTTTTTCTTTTTTTTTTTTTTTTCTTTTTTTTTTTTTTTTTTTTTTTTTTTTTTTTTTTTTTTTTTTTTTTTTTTTTTTTTTTTTTGATTTTTTTTCTTTTTATTTTTTTTTTTTTTTTTTTTTTTTTTTTTTTACCAATGAAAATACATTTATATAACTCAATCCCATCTATATTTGCATCAAATATTAAATAACACAAACAAAAATATTTAAAGTCAAAGTTGAGAGAGAAAGACTTAGAAAGTCAAAAGTGGACAATAATTTTGGGACGGAGGTAGTAATATATTAACCTAAGTGGCAAAAGATTTTATAAATTTTTAGATTACCGAGGGCGAAAAGTTAACAATTAACAATGAGTCTAATTTTTTCCAATTCATTTTCCCCCAACACTTAAGTTGAACATTATGTGTAATTAGAAAATAACTTAAAAGCATGACAAGCGGGGAGAATAAATATAAGAGAAACAAGACTTCCCGGGGCTCATAAGTGCTCGGTTGAATTCTAAAAGATACGGCGTGAACAGAATGCCATCACAACCATGTGAATTCAACCGCATATAATATACCAATCTGAACATATATCACCAAGGGTAAAATTCCAACCACCAATCTAAGCTCCACCTATTTATTAGATCTGCAAAATAAACAAAACTACAAAAATCATAAAATATTAAAGCACACTTTTGTAGGCACCACGATTGCATTTAGCATATGCAACAAGCCTTTAAACCCCTTGGTGTCCCGAGTGGACGAGTTATAGTCTCGTGAGGGTTTCCAGCGAACATACCCATAAAGTTCGAAAAACATTTATATTTTTTTATATTTTTATTTTTAAATTTTTTTTTATTTATACACGATTTACTAAAACAAACACACATAAAATCTTTTTTGATATTTTTTTTATTGGTTTTGGTTTAAAAACAAATACATATCAAACACATACTAATTATTTATGGTACGAAAACTTATAACTACAAAGAAAATATTAAAACAAATATTTTTAGGTTTAGCATAAATCAAACACACAATAATTATATAAGGTATAAAATAAATAATTTACAAAATTATTATTATATATATTTTATTATTATTATTATTATTATTATTATTATTATTATTATTTAGCAAACCAGAAGTGCGTCGCACTCTAAAGAAAGTGCGGCGTACGTCGAGTTAATTTTTTTTTTTCAAAAATTTGAATTTGGCTCGCGGCAAAAATGTTACAGAAGTGCGCCGCACAACAATACATGTACGTCGGTTTCTATTATAATAGAACATATATTTTTCAAAATTTACACTTTATTAATTAAGAACACAAACACATTTCCCAAACACAGGAAAACTTTCAAACACACAAGCATAAACAAAAACTGAAGAATAAATAAGAAAACTTCTTAAGATTTTATAGTTTTTTAACATATAACATAAACACGCAAACAAACACACATAAACAAGCAATCCAAACAAATGAAAACACACATGAATGAATACAAATATTAGTTTTAAGACAATCTATATGATTAAGATACGAAAAAGAAAATATATTTTTTTCAGACCCAGAAAGTGCGGCGCACATAAGAAAATGTGTGGCATACTTTCTGTAAATTTTTATTTTTTATTTTTCACAGGTGCAATACAAGAGATATAATAATATAAACTATTGCATGATTTTTAGTTGCATAAACAAGAACATGCCAAAATCAAATACAAAAGAAGACAAAAATAATTTTGAGATAAAAATCTTTTTGGTTTTTTATATATTTGAATGACAAGCTAAATATTCATAAATTTACGAGGCTTATAATTATATAAAACAGAATTTTAAATGATTATAAAACCAAAACTAACAATTTGGGAGGTTTTTGTGTTACCACTGAAACTAATCAGTCAAGAGAAGAATATGATCACAGAACAAGTACGGCGGTTTTGGTGTAAAATCGGCGTACTTCGGGTATAAACCTGCAAAATAACAAACGAGAACATGGGAAGTGCGGCGCACACCTAAAGATGTGAGGCGTACTTGCATCAACAGAAGACAAATTTTAATGAATTCAAAGGATTCAAACACACATAAGATGCACAATACTAGTAAACAATCTGAGAACAACTAAACAAATCCCTGGCAGCGGCGCCAAAAACTTGATGTGTGTTTTTACAAGCTTTAAATTTATAATAACTAGAAATACCGATTTTTACTAAAAACACAACATTTGGGCAAGTATACCCTATTCGAGTATAATATAATATTAGGTAAGTCCAGGTCATTCCACGGGATTTGTAGCAATTCACAGATTGTTTATCAAATAACAAAGCTAATTGATTGTCACGGATCAAATAGCCTAAACGTGTGTATAAAGCAAGCAGGAACAAGACATGATCCACATAACATAATACATAGAGATAGAGCAAGAATTTATATAAACGAAATCATACAAGTCATATATGACGGGTAATCATAATAACAAGCATATCTACCAATAATAACATAAAATCCTTTCGGCCTATATACTATATCATCACGAGTGCATTAAGAATGGTTTATATCAAATATGCATAAATATGAATTCCTCTTAACCCGGTCGGTCAACATAAGAAAGGGTCTTAAACATTAGTCTACTTGGGTTGTTTATCAATTTACCACACAATTCTCACAAGTATGATATTGACACGTCATAGACAAACGGTTCAAAATAATCAGGACAATTCAATTGCAATGATATACCAAAATATAAACAATTATCCAAGCAAATAACATCGAATTCATAAACATGTATATTCATAGGTCATAGCAAAATCATCCAAATATTATTCGTGTTTCACATATGAGAACAAAGTAACAATACTAATATTTCGACTACAACAACCACCAACCCAAAACTAATAGTTCCATGATCAACCAACAACCAAATGCTACTGAGATAACCCAAAATATACCAAGTAACTTCTGGAAATCCGCAATATATCACCAAATAGAGTGTTTGGTAACAAGGTTTATGGTGATGATCTTAAGAGAATTTGGTGTGAATCCTCTAAGAATCAAAGTGGAAAGTGTTTAGATTCTAGAAATGGATGGTATGTGGTCTTGATATGGTGTTAGAACTGGGAAATTTATCGATATGGTGGTGGTTTATGGTGGTTACATGGTGGTGAGTGGCGTATTAAAGGGGTGTTTGGATCATTGGATCCAAGCATCCTTACCACTCCTTCCTTCTCTCCAAAGGCTCTAATGAATGTGTGTGTGTAAGATATAAGATTGTATGAGAGATATATGAAATGGGAGCGCCAAGGAGGGTATTTATAGGCTGTTCGCGGGTCAAAGTGCGATGCATAAACTTATTTGTGCGCCGCACATAGTGAGCTAATGCACACTTTATTTAATTGCCTTTAATTTTCTCCACCGACTGAAAAGTGCGCCGCACTTTTGGTAAAACCGCCGCACTCTGGGGGCGTTTTTGGCTTTTTTTTCAAGGTTGTAGATTATTGAATTCTCTTCGCGTGGCCGCCACAGGTTATAATTTATTTTTATAAAGCTAGTTTAAATATAACTTGTAAATCCCGTATCTTGTTCGTTATAATTCCGTTTTTCGAGTTCCTTACATGCTCACGATCCTTATAAAGAGTACTATTTTTATAAAATATAAAACATATGATTTATAGTTCGAATTTCAAAAGTATATATAATGACATAATTAGGGTTTCTAATTAAACAAGAAATTTACAATCATTTTAATTAGGAATCTTGCACCATTAATTTACCAAGTGTTGTTACCGTATATTACACATGTATTCTTGTCCTCTAAATGTCCATGTCCTCTGTCCATATGATATCATCCAAATACCTTTGAACTCACTTTAAAATAAAAACTAGGTGGTGATTAACTAATGCCAATCAAATATGAAAACAATAGGAAATTAAATAACGGAGTTTTGAAAACTTTAATAGACTTATGAATCAAGTGGATGATGAATCACCAAGTGTAAACCACATCAAGCCTTTTAAACCAAAACCCTAATCAAGAAAACCCTAAATATGTTTTCTTGATTAATCCTTGTTAAAACTCCGAATCCAAGCTTCCCCAACACCTTTGAGTGGTCTTAGGGTAGTCTTAGGATGACACTTGAATGCTTGGATACATTGATGATGGAAAAGAAAATGGATCCCTAGAATAAGGTGTGCCGTGGGTTTAGAGCATGAAAAGAGGGAGTATTTGTTTGATTTTGTTTGTAGGAATGCAAGAGTATTATGGTGGACTAGTTGCTTGCCTTATATAGGAAGTGGGAAACCATGGAAGGACTTAAATGAATACCATGGGAGCACATGGTAATGGAGTACAAGTGTAAGAGGCTTCTCCTCCTCCCTAGGTGAATCCCACGGTTTGGAGGGGGGTTTAGGGTACATTGACATGCCAATCTTTAGGTAATTGGGTCCAAGTACAAATGGTGTAAGATTTACAAGTTGTAAAAAGGATTTTACAAAGATTAAATGATTTAATTCATGGGTAAATGCCCACATCCGGTTCTAATATGATATAAATGAGAAAAATAAATAAGTTTTGAGTATTGGGTATAAACGTGGGTATTTGTTTAAGTGTAGATAGGTAAAGGTGCTTCCGGGTACGACCGAATGTAATTTATTGCGAAACGTAAGCGTTTTACGTAACCAACAAAAATAAATTATGAAATGTTATAAATTATACTCCTAATAATCATATAACACTTGCTTGATGTAAACTTTAATTCGTTTGGTGTCCGTTTACATTGATCATTGATTTTTAGTTTACGCGATTTAACTATAAGATAATAATTAAAAGCGAACGCGTAAAACTCTAAAAATAAATAATGGAATTTATTAAAGTTGAAAATAACCTGAAAATGAGAAATGTTACAGCAATTCTATAAGAATCAAACTTGTTCCAGGAAATGGATCAACGGTTGCTAAAGAATTTTTGAAATGATTAACACTCTCGATATGTCACAAAAACACTTTAGCAAGTGATACATCGATGGATTTTCAAATTGACTTTTCTATTCAATTGGTGAGACTTCGTCTTGCTGGTTCACTCATACCGTGTTATCTGATTTGAGATGCTCCGGTAATAAGAACGACTAGTGCAGCTGTGAAACCCTGTCAAGGAGATTCTTCAAAATTATACCCGATCACAGGCAGTATTTATACTGTTTCACGGGGAAACACTGTGGTTATGAAACCGTATTTGACAAAGTGACAAGACACTATCGTCCATATCTGTTTATTATCACTCAATCTAAACTATGCTGGTCTCTCGATGATTGGTGCAGTTGATTCCCGACGAGTCTCGAATCTATTGCCCACGATGCTCATACCCAACGACAAACATATAGACGTCATGAAAGCTCAAGTACATGTTTCAAGACTTCCGCTACTCTGATATCGAATGTCTTCGTTTGAAGAGATGAAGTGTTAAAGTTAAATAACTTCAAGAAAGATGCAACATTTACGCTTTTCATGTCAACAAATCAAGAAAGGTATGGCTGTCGGTCCAAAAGTCACAATTGCACAAGATGGTATAGTTTTACAAGTGGTAAAAGAGATTAGCTTGGTTGATGATCTTAAAAGGTGTTCTAAGGATCCATTTTTCACATACAAGTCAAGATAAAGGAACAAGCTCGTGCCTAAAGTCAAAAGACACTACAACATATTTACAAGATGTAGTTAAAGAAAGATATGAAGTCTACGAGCTGAAGACTAAAGATAAAGCATAATATGCTAGGATTATATTTTTGTAAATTGGAGTGACCTCCCTTAGGGGGGATTGTTAGAAATAAGAAAAGTCTCGATCACTTCCAATAGTTAACTAGTCAAAGCCCGTAGTTAATAAAGTTAATGTCATATAATCTAATATGGCCCAAAGGCCTATGGAAAGCCTCTTAAGGCCCATGGCCGGCCACATAGGAGTATAAATACCCTCTCCATGCCTTGGAGAAGGTGTTGGTTGGTTGGTTGTATTCTCATTTTCATATTAAAGTATTTCTTATTAGTTACTTTCTCTTTCTAGAAAATACATCATTCCTTCGACTTTCTCTCTCTAGTTCTTGCTTGAATATTCAAAGATTGCTTGTATTCTACAGTGTTGATTTAAAGAATGTTGTTCCTCAAGGAGGTCTCACTTGTCTCTTTGCAAAAGCCACACTAGATGAATCTAATCTTTGGCATAAGAGGCTTGGACATGTGAATTTCAAAACTATAAATAAACTGGTTAAGGGAAACCTTGTAAGAGGTTCACCTTCAAAACTTTTTGAAATTATTCAAACCTGTGTTGCTTGTTAGAAGGGAAAACAACACAGAGCTTCTTGTAAGACAAAAATAGTTAGTTCAATCAGCCAACCATTACAAATGTTGCACATGGATTTGTTTGGCCCAACATTTGTAAAGAGTTTAATAAAAGGATTACTGGCCTAGTTGTCACAGATGATCTATAGTAGGTTTAGTGGCTTTTCTTTTTTAGCCACTAAGGAATAAAACTAGTGAAATCCTTAATTAAACAATTTTAACAGGCATAGAAAATCCTAATAGTACCTGGGGTGGAAAATTGATTAGATGTGACAATAGGACTGAATTCAAGAATAGGGTCATGAATCAGTTCTGTGAAATGAAGGGTATTAAGAGGGAATTTAGGGTTGCTAGGACTCCATAACAAAATGGAGTAGCAGAAAGTAAAAATAGGAACTTTTTTTTTTATAGAGGCTGCTAGGACAATGCTAGCGGGGGGGGGCTGATTCAATACTGCCAAAAATCTTTCTAGGCGGAGGTTGAGGCAGTTAATACTGCTTTTTATGTCCACAAATAGGGTGTTAGTTATCAAGCCTCACTACAAGACCCCACCATGTATGACTTTTTCTTGTAGAAAAACCTGCCTTAAGCTTCATAAGACCATTTGGGTGTCCTGTTACAATCCTTAATACCATAGATCACCTAGGTAAATTTGATAGAAAGGCTGATGAAGGGTTCTTGGATACTCTACCAATAGCAAAGCATTCAGAGTATTCAACAGTAGAACTAGGATAGTAAAAGAAAACCTACATGTTCAATTTAGTGAGAATACACCTAATATTGCAAGAAGTAGACCTAATTGGCTTTTTGATATAGATACACTAACAAAATCTATGAACTATAAACCAATTATTGCAGGGAATCAATCTAATGGTAGTGTAAGTACAAAAGTCTGTGATGATGCAGGTAAAGCTAGATTGGAGACAGTACCTGGTAAAGATTACATACTTCTACCATTATGGACTCAAATTCCACCATTCTCTTCTAGTTCAAAGGATTCTCCTAATGCTAGATTCAAACCATCAGGGGAGGAGGAAAAGAAGGATGCTAAAGATCCAAAATGGATGATAGTTAAGGTTCCACAGTACAGATGAGCAAGAAGTTAATCATAAGAAGGATGCAAATGTTCAATAGCACTAAACAATATTAATATGTTACGTCTAACTAATATATTGTTGGCATGAGGATAATTTTTTTTGGGGGCTGTGGTTTTGATGTAGAATATAGTCTATGGATGTGCTGATGATCTAAATATGCCTAATTTGGAAGATATTGTGTATTCAGATGATGATGAAGAAGTTGGTGCAGAGGCTGACATAAACAATTTAGATGCAGTTTTTTTTACTCGTCAGTTCTAGTTAACTACAAGTATACACACAAGATCTCGACTTGTAACAAATTATTAGAGACTTGAATTTAGCACTCAAAACAAGAAGAATGACACAAGATTTTGAATGGAACATGGTGTTTTATGTTACGTATAGCAAAGAACAAACCATAAAGACTTTCAAAATTGATTGTTTGCTTACTTTTTATCACAAGAAGAACCCAAACAGGTAATTCAAGCACTGAAGGATCCAAGCTGGATAGAAGCTATGCAAGAAGAGCTTCTACGATTTAAACTACAAGAATTTTAGACTTTGGTAGAGTTACCTAATGGAAAAGGGGCAATTGGCACTAAATGGGTCTTCAGGAATAAAAAGAATGAAAGAGGTATTGTGATTAAAAACAAAGCAAGATTGGTTGCTCAAGGGTACACATAAGAATAAGGGATAGACTATGATAAAGTTTTTGCCCCTATTGCCATAATTGAAGAAATGAGGCTATTCTTAGCCTATGCCTCATTTAAAGACTTTGTGGTGTATCAGATGGATGTCAAGAGTGCTTTTCTTTATGGTAAGATTGAAGAGGAAGTCTATGTGTGTCAACCACCTGGTTTTGAAGATCCAGACTTCCCTGACAGAGTATACAAAGTAGAAAAGGCACTTTATGGATTGCATCAAGCTCCTAGAGCTTGGTATGAAACCTTGTCAACTTATTTGTTGGACAATGGGTTTCAGAGAGGAAAGATAGACAAGACTTTGTTTATCAAAAGGGACAAAAGTGATATTCTGTTAGTTCAAGTATATGTTGATGATATCATTTTTGGGTCTACAAGGAAGAAGATGTGTACTGAGTTTGAGAAGATGATGCATAAGAAGTTCCAGATGAGTTCTATAGGAGAGCTCACATTTTTCTTAGGTCTGCAAGTGAAGCAGAAGGAAGATGGGATTTTCATTAGTCAAGACAAGTATGTGAATGAGATTTTGAACAAGTTTGGTTTTAGTGATGTCAAGACAGCAAGAACACCTATGGAAACTCAAAAGGCTTTGCTCAAAGATGCAGATGGTGAAGATGTAGATGAACATTTATATAGATCAATGATTGGTTCGTTGATGTATCTAACTTCTTTAAGGCCTGATATTATGTTTGCAGTATGTGCTTATGCAAGATTCCAAGTCAATCCTAAAGTTTCACATCTTCATGATGTGAAAAGAATCTTTAGATACTTAAAAGGTCAACCTAAGTTGGGCCTTTGGTATCTTAAGGAGTCACCTTTTGATTTGGTGGCATATACTGACAGTGACTATGCAGGAGCAAGTTTAGATAGGAAATCCACAACATGAGGTTGTCAGTTCCTAGGGTGTAGGTTGATTTCATGACAATGTAAAAAGCAGACTGTGGTTGCTAATTCCACAACTGAAGTTGAGTATATAGCTGCTTCCAATTGCTGTGGACAGGTGCTTTGGATCCAAAATCAATTGATGTGTTAATACAGATAAACCGTAAAAACGTTTATTTATATTTTACGATCTTTCTTTGTTTTGATTAATAACAAAACATAAACTTATCAAAACAACAAAAGTCATAAGTTCTAAACCAATAGTTTTCTAACCTTGCTTCTCTCATAAACAAACCCTCCACTTAAATATATTCTTAGAATAAAAATACCTTTCACATTTTAACCACTTTATTAGAGAATACTTACAAAAACCTTTAAATATTTTAAAACTAATAAAAGACCTCTTTCTTACCAAATCTGAAAACAATCTAGCAAGATTACCTATTATCTTCTAAGATTTTATAATTTAAAATTCGGATTTGGTAACTGTAGGCCGGTGCCATTGATTTTGGCTGCCGGTTCCATTCGCCAATGGCACCCGCAGAACCGGGCTACAGTAACCTTCATGCCTATAACTACCAACTCATTTATCTTGGTTTAGGCATTCATTCACATAACTTCTCTCTCTAAATATTTAGCTAATCACTGATCTTTTATCATAATTCTTTCATTTTAGTGTTTTGTAGATTTCTTAATAAAAGAAGTTCTACCGAGTATGCCCTTTGAGGATCAAGTTCTTCGACTCTCTTAGAGCAAGGGTATCCCATCACTCATGGATCAAGCTACTGATCTCAAGATATCACTTCACATTCATTGTAATCAAATAGATGAAAGTCATACGACTAAGTGTTGCTTATAAGAGTTTGGTGTAAGTTGTAAATGGTGTCGGTGTTTGGCACCTAATAGAGGGTAAGCACATGAACATATTATGTTCCATATTGTTGAAACTTGATATCTATCTTTGTATCATAATAGGGTGTAAGCTTGTGTGGGGACATAGTTCTTCTGTATAGAACCTGGTGTTTAGCTTAGCACCAGATAAAAGGGTAAGCGACGTTGTGAGGCTTCTCCGCCGGTCAAAAAGGAGTATTGGTGAATAGTGTATTCGAACTCTCGAGTAGGTGACTCGGGGAGTGGAGTAGGGAAAGGTAGGTGACTTTGTAGCCGAACCACTATAAATACTATGCATATATCCTTTACTTATCATATCATATCATGTGTTTATTAATTATATTTATTTGTTCACTTTGAGATCTAAAATAAGAAAAAGAAATTTTAAAAAAAGGGAGACTCTTAATTGGAAAACTATTCAACCCCCCTTCTAGTTTTCCATAATTGGTACCAGAGCAGGTTACCAAAGATTTTTCAAATAAACTGTATTTAAAAAATATTCAAATATTCAATCGAATGTATTTTTTTTTTAAACATAAGGCATATACACATTCTTCCATTATATGTTTTCTTAAAAATCTCGGCATAGAAAAAATTTGCAAAAGAGAGGAGGCTGTTTTGGGCTGGCCCAACAAGCCGGTTATGCCGGTGCCATCAACCAACAGCACCGGCTGAGGTAAGTTAACAGAACCGCAGATCTGAACACTCTTTGGTTTGGGCTTCTCTCTATTATGGGCTCACCTATCTTTTAACAAAAAAAAAATTCGAACTTAAAATTTTTTAAAAAAACTTGTAAATTTCCTTCTGACTTAACCAAAACTTAAAACCAGTATCCTATGGAATTTTCAAAAAAAAACAAGAGTTCAAATAAATTTTTATAATATCTTATAAATTTAATCTTAAATATGATATTCTCCTCTTAGAACAAATCTAAATAAAAAAATTAAAATTATATATATTTATAAAATCGTAAAAGCTTCCTTGATAATCAGTTGCTCCTGTTCGAAATCTTCTACTTTTAATAAGGTACACTACCTCTTCCTTCTACTCTCGCTATATGATATTGTACTATGAATAATTCGTATATACTCTGTTAAATAATTAAAATATTCCTGTCACACCATTTTCCAAGTTCAACACTCTCTATTTTCGAATCCTTGCCTTATCTACGATATGATGTCTTAGCGCAACACCTCCCCATAACCCATCACCGCTTCTACTCTATATAAAATCACACATCTCTCTCCTCCTTCATTTACCCTTCAATTCAAAAACTTTCAAACAAGTCAAACCTCTCCTCATTTCCCTCTCTCAATCTATCACCAGTTACCTCATGGAAAAAATCTGGGAAATTATAAGCCCCGTCTTGATCACAATTATCATCTTTCTCATAATGCTCATATATCCTATGATCAAGTTTTCGCATGGAGACGTGTTCTTCATTCTAGCTTTTTATATTACTATTGTATTCCCTATTCTATGTATCGCATTATGGGTTGAATCAATGTATATGTAATCTTTCATTATTTCTTTTGTTACATTTATTACTTTATGTTTATATAGAAAACAAAAATAATAATAAGGAGGCCATATTACACTCGCACAAAAAATCTAATAATAACAATAACACTATAAACACAAAAAATATAAAATAAATATATTATTATTTTTAAAACAAGCTCTGGTCGGTGCCATTGTAAAACCAAGCCGGTTCTATTCTCCGAATAGCACCGGCAGAACTGGGAAACTAACATAACTGAACGTCTTCTTCTCATCTTCTCACTGTTTGAAACTCACACACCCCAAGAAATCTCCATTGACGAATCTTGCAAAGTTTCACCCTGTTTCGCATCTCTAAACTCCCAATTGTAAGTTTTAATTCATACATATTTTCTATAATCAACTCTTAGTTTATAATTACTTACAAGAATCAAATTTTAGGGATTAAATTCCTTAAGACCAAATCACCCTAATTCTTTTCACAAAGTAATTAGTCTTAAGTAATCTTAGTTACCAAATTGCATCTTGATCCTAGTTAAGGAATACACCCATGCACATTCTTTTATAAAATAAAAAACACATTTCAAAAAAAAGGAAGGTGATGATAAAAGGGATTTCATTGTTAATTATCATAAAAACTAAGATAAAACTAATCATTTCGAAAAAACTTTAGGCATTTGGAAGCAATCATGTCTTTTCTTATTTCTTTTTATTTTAGGTGCATCATGCCAAAATCAACCGACGTTGATCATCATACAGGAAACGCCTGCTACATCCCCATGTACCTCGTATCGGTAGGCTTTACCGGTGAAGAAAGGAGGTTTTACAAGTCTCACATAATCGACTCTTTTACGAAGACGTCCCGTCCTTTCCCTAACTTCCTCCCTACGATGATGATCCAAATAGTCGCAACATTTTTGCGGCAATTGGTTTTGATTGTCTTCTCGACATTAATGAACAAATTTCCTCGTCTTCGTTCTTTAATTTTACAAAAGTGTTCGCTTCATTCGTAACCGGAAATAACGCTCTTCACATGCTTCGTCATCGAGACTGTCAAAACCACTCTCACTCTCGTTAAAACTTTGCTCAAATTCTCAAAATTCCTTATGAAGGTGTGTGTGTGTGTACACTTCCGAATGGACTATCTCATCCCTTTCAAAACATTGTGATCCTCACCCCAACCTCTACCCTCCTCCTTACGAAGATCCAACCTTGATTCGTGACGCCTTATTCTACACAAGAACCGAACCCAAGTACCAAAAAATCAAAGGAGAAGACATTGTCCTCGACCCCTTTCAAATGATCAACACTGAATTAAGAGATGAATCCAAGAAGTGGAACATCATCATTAGTGAAAATACCATAAGCCTCACTGGTCACAAAGATCACCCCAATGCATCCTTGTGTTACATGCTCTATTGTCTCGCCACTGGAAAACACTTCATCTTTGCGTATAATAATCGCGCTTCGAATGATAAGTGTGACCAAAAAGTATGTAATGACTTCCACCTTATGCCATGCTTCTCACTAGGCTTTTTAAATATGTTCGAACTAAACAACCATATCCTTTATCCAATGACTTTCAACTTGTGGACCATGTCATGATCCCTCTCTCCAACAAGAGAGTCTTCCGGTTCAAATCCAAAGGCAAAAGGCCTCGTCTACCAACTCCTACCCCCCCCCCCCCCCCCCCTTAATCACTCCGCTTTATCATCCGACTCACCTCCTCCAAACCAAGGAATGGAACATGATCTCATGGGTAACTACACTCTCAACCCTATTGACTACATGAACCAACTTCCGCCCATTGAAGGAGGAGAATCCCCGGAATTTAAACAAACAAAGGGCTTGTTCAAGTGCCTCTTCCACTACCTTTGCAATAAGAAATAGAGTTTGCTACTCGGGATATGTTTAAAATTAATGATTTATGTGTATGCTAGTTAACTTGGATAATGTGTTGTGTAACTTTTTATCCCTCTCCAATTATATGGAGGGGCATTTGGTTTTATCAAGACATTATGATCCATGTATTTCTTCTCCCCCTGTAATATTTGAACTTATCTAGAACTAGTATAACGCAAGATATACCCTCTACTAACATTAGCGTGTGACATCTAGGAACTAGTTTGGCAAAAATTCTCCTTTTGACAATTCTTTTAAGGAGTGTTTGGCATAAGCACGTTTTGTAGAAATTTGGACACTATTTGAACCTTTTTAAGTGATAAAACCTCTTGTAGACTAAAATCCACTAATATCCTGCCAACGCCTTAGACTTCTAAGAATTTTTGAGAAAAATCGAGTTCTAATGTTTGTGCCCTGCACCAGCCGGTGCTATTTGCAGCAAGGCGGTTCTATTGGCTCAATGGCACCAGCCAGCCGGTTCTACAGAAGGTGGTTTCTCATTTTGAGGACACCACTTTTTAAACCAAGCCTCTAAATATGCTTAATAGGAGTGTCTCATTACTGCTAGGTACTTGGCTTTACCTTGTTTGACCTTCTTTGCAACCTAATGATTATGTTTAATCCTTTTCTAGTGGTTTAAGCATTAAATGCTTATGCATGTATTTTCATTATAAATTTGGACTTAATCTCCCATCATCTTCACACATCAATACCTGCAAACATCTCTTGTAATTTCAAAAAAAATCTATGGCATCAAGTGCTTGTTCTTCAACTTAAAATCCTCCAAGAAAATTAGCCAAAATTGACTACATTGACCTATCCTCCAATGAAACCTCCCCCAATCATTCATAACTCAATCCCAACACTACTATTGATACCACTTTAGCATTCACCATGCCACCACCGACCTCAAACCAAACACCTAAGGTTAAACCTTTTGCAACTCCATAGGCTCCTAGAGCCCTCACTTTTTCTACTCCTCTAAACACTCCCATAGAGCCTCATCCTTACCTCTCCTCTATAAATGATGCACCTCCAAGAACCACCAACCCATTCCCTCAATATATCTTATAAAACCTACCTCAAACTCTCCCACAAACTACACTACAAGAACTAACTTTTCGACCCATCAGCCTATCTAGTAATAGGACCAACGCTCAACCCGATCCATTCATAGCATTCAATAAGAACTCAACAACCTTCAAACCTTTCACCAAAATATCCAAGAGGCTATCCAAAATGAGGAAAATAGCCTCATACCTCCTACATCCATCACCCATATTCAAATACCACCACCATTTTGTCTCATAACCACCTCATCCTAAACAACCACATTTGACCCATCAATTCCCCTTCCAAGCACATTTGGACCTATAGACCAAACCCAATGGATAGAACAACCCCTTAGGGTACATGAACACACATGTCCTCATTGCCAAAGGACCGAGACCATCATCAACAATTTCTAAAACGAAACTAGGTTCATGCTTCATCACATCTTAGAACGATTAAACCACATCTCAAGCAAATTACCTTAAGATAATAACTAAGATCAAGTAGCCTTAGATAGTTTACCAATCATGATTTTAGTTTTAGTTGACATAGGTCAATTTGTTTTACTTCATGATTTGTAATAGTCAAGGCTTTATGTTGTAGTGATTCTCGTTTGTCGCATCATGAAATCCTATTTAAAATATGATTAGTTTGATGTCTACTTTATATGATCCGCTCTCGGATATCAAATTTTAGCAGGTTAAAATTTGAATAAAATTGCTTGCCGCTAAATAGTTGAGTACTGCTGATTCTGCACAGGTCAGCCGGTGCTGTTCGACTATAAGCCGGTTATGTTAACTGGACAGCACAGGCAGAACCGGTCTTCCAGAATTATTTTACCATCTTTTGATCTCTTGCAATGATATCTTGCTCATTTTTATAAAACATTTAATGTTGG
The DNA here is from genome assembly GCA_026074375.1 of Tanacetum coccineum. Taxonomy (NCBI): domain Eukaryota; kingdom Viridiplantae; phylum Streptophyta; class Magnoliopsida; order Asterales; family Asteraceae; genus Tanacetum; species Tanacetum coccineum. Next base: position 25,929 of record BQNB010006206.1, on the reverse strand, counting down.
TCTTATAATTGCTTAACAAATCCATCTTAGGGGGTATTCGTCAAGGGGGAGCATTGAGATTGACCCACTAATAAGTTAATTATTTATCATTTGCACCTATGACTAACATGTTTTCTTGTAGCTACTTCGACCAGGAAAACTTGACAATCGGTTCTAAGGAGAGCATTTGTCAAGGGGGAGCATACATATTATCTCTCTTAAAAGCATACCTAATTTTTTCTTTTGTTCACCATCTTAAGTTAGTTTTTCTTTGACGCTCTTTTTGTTTTCAAAAAATGGGGGAGAAAGAAGTAAAAACTCTAATTTAGAACTTGTAAATTTTGTTGCTTTTTTACTTCATAAGTTTATGTTTTGTCATTAACAAAAAGGGGGAGATTGTTAATACAGATAAACCGTAAAAACGTTTATTTATATTTTACGATATTTCTTTGTTTTGATTAATAACAAAACATAAACTTATCAAAACAACAAAAGTCATAAGTTCTAAACCAATAGTTTTCTAACCCCGCTTCTCTCATAAACAAACCCTCCACTTAAATATATTCTTAGAATAAAAATATCTTTCACATTTTAACCACTTTATTAGAGAATACTTACAAAAACCTTTAAATATTTTAAAACTAATAAAAGACCTGTTTCTTACCAAATCTGAAAACAATCTAGCAAGATTACCTATGATCTTCTAAGATTTTGTAATTTAAAATTCATATTTTGGTTACTGTAGGCCGATGCCATTGATTATGGCTGCCGGTTCCATTCGCCAATGGCACCGGCAGAACCGGGCTACAGTAACCTTCATGCCTATAAATACCAACTCATTTCTCTTGGTTTAGGCATTCATTCAAATAACTTCTCTCTCTAAATATTCAGCTAATCACTGATCTTCTATCATGATTCTTTCATTTTAGTGTTTTGTAGATTTCTTAATAAAAGAAGTTCTACCGAGTATGCCCTTTGAGGATCAAGTTCTTTGACTCTCTTAGAGCAAGGGTATCCCATCACTCATGGATCAAGCTACTGATCTCAATATACCACTTCACATTCATTGTAATCAAATAGATGAAAGTCATACGACTAAGTGTTGCTTATAAGAGTTTGGTGTAAGTTGTAAATGGTGTCGGTGTTTGGCACCTAATAGAGGGTAAGCACATGAAAATATTATGTTCCATATTGTTGGAACTTAATATCTATCTTTGTATCATAATAGGGTGTAAGCTTGTGTGAGGACATGGTTCTTCTGTATAGAACCTGGTGTTTAGCTTAGCACCAAATAAAAGGGTAAGCGACGTTATGAGGCTTCTTCGTTGGTCAAAAAGGAGTATTGGTGAATATTGTATTCGAACTCTCGAGTAGGTAACTCGAGGAGTGGAGTAGGGCAAGGTAGGTGACCTTGTAGCCGAACCACTATAAATACTTTGTCACATTTCCTTTACTTATCATATCATATCATGTGTTTATTAGATATATTTATTCGTTCACTTTGAGATCTAAAATAAGAAAAAGAAATTTAAAAAAAGACTCTTAATTGGAAAACTATTCAACCCCCCCCCCCCCTTCTTGTTTTCCACATGCTGGATTATGGATATAACTTTATGCAGACTAAGAATCATATTGATAATGAGAGTACTATCTGCATAGTGAAGAACCATGTTTTTTACTCAAAGACAAAGCACATTGAGATTAGGCATCACTTTATCAGAGATTCCAATAAGAATAAGCTTATCACACAGATCAGAATGTTGCAAATTTGCTCATAAAAGCATTTGATGTTAGCAGATTTGAATATCTAATTGCAAGTATTGGAATGCTTAACCTCTGAAGTATTGATTAAGGGGAGGTTAATTGTGTTAATGTGCAGCGGATTATATACAAAGGATGTTTGGAATGGAATGAAAAAGCTACTAAGGATGAAATTGGAGTAAGTACTTATAACTTAAAAGTTTCTGCTGTTAAGTATAATTAGTGCTGCTAGTTATACTTAATACTGCTGAGTTAATACTGTTAGTTATACTTACTACTGTTTGTTATAATTAATATTGTGAGTATTGAGAGAAATTGGTGAGCATAAAAACAAAAAGAGAGTTGTGTGATATAAAAACAGATGGAGTGAATTGGTGAGAAAAAGAATTAAGAGATATAGTGAGAATAAAAATAGAAAGAAAGTAGTGTGATATAAAAACAGATAGAGTGAATTGGTGAGAAAAAAGAATTGAGAGATGTAGTAAGAATAAAAACAGAAAGAGAGCTTGTGAGAATCAAAATTGATGTTGGAAATGCTTTTTGGAACGAAATTGGAGTTAATGCTGGTGACTCAAAGTTAATGCTGCTAGGCATACACTACTGCCAGTGTTAGTTAATGCTGCCATGCATAACTTACTACTTTTGGACTATTGTTGGGTCAGTTAATACTGTTAGGCGTAACTTACTTCTGCCAGTTCAAGTTAATGTTATTGAGGGTGATTTCATAAATATTTCGATTGAGGGTTTCTTTTAATCACTTAATCGATTTCAATCTTTTTTATACTCTCTAATCATAAACCCTAACTCAATTTCATTGTTAATCATCAAAACCCAACATCAATGGCTGCCCTAAAGTTCGCTAGTTCACACAACATGGTTGCATTCTTAGATAAACCCACTGAAAGTGATGGATTTGAGCAAATTGTAGATTTTTTAAACGCATATCCTATCAAATATGTGTTAACGGTTAATCTTACAAAGTATATTTTATGTATTGAGCAATTCTGGACTACTGCAAAGGTGAAAACTGTTAATGGAGAAGTGCAGATTCAAGCCCTAGTGGATAAGAAGAAGGTGATCATCACTGAGACAAGTATAAGAAGTGATCTTCAATTAGAAGATGCTGAAGGTACTGAATGTCTGCCAAATGCTACAATTTTTGAACAACTGACACTCATGGGATATGAAAATCTTACACAAAAGCTTACATTCTATAAAGCTTTCTTTTCACCTCAATGGAAATTTCTTATCCATACAATTCTGTAATGCCTTAGTGCTAAGACTACTGCTTGGAACGAATTTACTAGCACTGTGGCCTCTGCTGTCATCTGTCTTGCCACAAACCAAAAATTCAACTTTTCTAAGTACATTGTTGATAATATGGTGAAGAACTTAGAGGTGGGGTTAAATTTCTAATGTATCCAGGGTTTATGCAAGTGTTCCTGGATAAACAAGTTGAAGGAATGTCCAAACATAAAGATATTTATGTTACACCTTCTCACACTAAGAAGGTCTTTGCTAACATGAAGAGGCAAGGAAAAGACTTTTCTGGTAGGGACACACTTTATTTCCAACCATGATTGTTCAAGCACAAGAACAAGTAGGTGAAGGTTCAGAGATACCAACTAATTCCCATCATATACCCATTAATACTCAACCATCAACATCTAAACCCTAGAAGAAACAGTCAAGAAGGAAACAGAGGAAAGCCACTGAGGATCCTCAACTTAGTAGTACTACAGAACCTGTAACTGATGATACTGAAAATGTGGCAAGTGTACCTACACATTCCAATGATCTACTGCTTAGTGGTGAGGATAGACTAAAACTAAATGAATTGATGAAACTTTGTACCAGCTTATCACAAAGAGTTCTTGACTTAGAGAAAACAAAGACCTCCCAAGCTGTAGAGATTACTGAATTGAAAGAGAGGGTTAAGAAGCTGGAAAAGAAAGGAGGGTCACGAACTCACATGCTTAGAAGGTTATACAAGGTTGGTAGATCAGCAAGAGTGGTTTCCTCTGAAGATGAAGGGTTGGGTGATCAGGAGGATGCATCCAAACAAGGGAGGAAAATTAACAAAATTAACCAAGATGCAGAGGTTACATTAGTTGATGAAACTCAAGGGAGGTATGGGGATAATTTAATGTTTGATACTGGTGTTCTTGATAATGAACAAGATATGACAGAGAAAGAGGTTGATATGGCTGAAAAGGATGTTAGTATTGCTGATCCAGTTACTACTGCTGGTGAAGTAGTTACTACTGCTAATGTTGTAGTTAGTAATGCTAAAGTTACTACTGACAGTACTACAATAACAACTGTTGATGAATTAACCCTGGCTCAGACTTTAATAGAGATCAAAGCTGTAAAACCCAAGGCTAAGTGGGTTATAGTTCAAGAACCAAGTGAATTTACAACAACAACATCACCTTCACAACCATCACAACTTCCATAGGCTAAAGACAAAGACAAGGCAAAAATGGTTGAGCCTAAAAAACCTTTGAAGAAGAAAGATCAGATTATGTTTGATAAGGAGGTTGCTCAAAAACTTCAAGCTCAATCATATGCTGAATTGGAAGAAGAAGAGAAGCTTGCAAGACAAAGAGAAGAAGATGCAAACATTGCTAAATGGGATAATGTTCAAGCTATGATGGATACAGATTATGAGCTAGCTGCAAGATTATAGGCAGAAGAGCAAGGAGAATTAACTATTAAAGAAAAGTCAAGATTGTTTATGGAGCTCATGAATAAAAGGAAGAAGCATTTTTCAAGACTTAGAGCCGAAGATCAGAGAAGAAAACCACCAACTCAGGCTCAAAAAAGAACTACAATGTCTACTTATCTGAAAAACATGGTTGGATACAAGCACAATCAATTGAAGACCAAAATCTTGAGGATATTCAGATGTTATTTGACAAAGAAATGAAAAGAGTAAACACATTTGTAGACATGGATACAGAGTTAGTGAAAGTCAGTGAGACAAGAACAGAAGGAAGTTCTAAAAGAGCAAGAGAAGAACTTGAATCTAAAAATTTAAAGAAGCAAAAGTTAGATGAGAATGTAGATGCTGAAATAGATGATGATCAAGAAGAAGCAGAGATGAAAAAGCATATGGAGATAGTTCCTGATGATGAGGTAGCAATTGATGTTATACCTCTAGCCACTAAGCCTCCAATCATTGTTGACTAGAAAATCATAAAAGAAGGAAAGATGGGATACTTTTACATCATAAGAGCAGATGGTAGTTCAAAGAGGTACTCATCAATGATTCAGATGCATTAAAATATTAACAGAGAAGACTTGGAAACTCTCTAGAAGTTGGTTAAAGCTAAGCATGGGTTAACAAGGCTAGAGGAGGGCTATAAGAGAGTGTTATGGGGTGATTTGAAAGTGATGTTTGAACCTGATGTAGAAAGTAAAGTATGAGGAGGAATCTACAAGGACACAAAGTGATGTTTGGAAGCTATTTTCTTCAGTGGGTACATTTTCGTAAGTATTTCGAATTGGCAATTATCTTTATGTGGTAGAAAGGAGATATCACTTACCACCTGCAACAATCACAAAAATGCTCAACAAGGGAAGCTTCAAGTCTGGACATGGAATGAGAAATTTATGTTATAGCTTCTTAGCTATGACAAAACAGCTCATGAATCCTAGATAGTGTTGTGAAATGCATCTCCTAGTAAATGATAAAGTTTTTAATCAAAAAATATGGAAGATTCAAAAGGATGAACATCAAGTTTTAGCGAAGGATTGATTGTTAGGTTTAAAAGACTTCATGATGATCTTGGAGTTAATACTGCTAAGGTTAGAGTTACTGCTGCTAAGCATAACTTAGTGTTGTTAGTGATATTACTGAAAAATATGCTAAGTAGTTAGTACTGCCAGTTACTACTGCTAGTATATATTACTACTGCTAATGGAAGTTAAGACTACTCAGAGACTTAGAAGAAATACTACTGAGTAGTTAATACTGCTAGCATAAAAGTTACCACTGTTAGTGTAACTTAGTACTGCTAGTATATGTTAGTACTGCTTGAGTAAACTTTTATACCAGCAGCATAAAGTTAGTACTTCTAGTGTAACTTAGCACTGCTGATGAAGAATGAAGAAAATATTCTAAGTAGTTACTACTGCTTGTACACAGTTAGTGCTGCTGGTATAAAAGTTAATGCTGCTGGTTACAACTGCTGAAAGATTACAACTGCTAGAAGAGTTTCTACTGTCAGAAGGATAAAGACAAGAGAAAGGATAAAGATGAAGATTGTTTATCAAGATTACTTATGGGATAAGTATGAGATATTTTTGTAAAAGATTCATATAAGTTATTTGTTTAGAAGATAATGATGACTTAGGAAAGTTTTGTAAGCCTTGTAGGACTCTTTGGTGTATAAAAGGAGGTCCTAGGGCATAATGTTTATATAATCCAGATATCTTTTCATTGTTCTATCAATCTATTTGTAGCTTCAAGGTTTTGTAAACCCTAACACTATTAAGAGTGTTTGTATTATATTGAGGCTGAAAGTTTGGCAAATTGTTTGTTATTAATCTTGTTCATTACTGTTTCATTGAAATTATTCTTAGTATTATTGACTAGATTCTGCATAGTCTTTGATATTCACAATCAAAGTTTCTATCGTAGTTGTTTTGAATTTATTAAATACAACTTAGGCTTATACAAGCTAAGCAAGATCTATTCTATTAGGATCAACAAAAATAGTAAACCGCTGCTTTAACCTGTCCTAAACCTCTACGGGATCCAACAAACCGATGCGTACGTAAATAATAAGCAAACCGCTGCCAGTTTGTGTAAACCCCTACCAACAAGTAGAAGCAAACCGCCACTAATCACTATCAAAAGTACAATATGCAGTCACTTTCACACCCTTTTGTTTGTATTCCCAATTCGGTTACTAGACAGCCACTAGGACTCTCTTTTCTTTTGCTAGAAGTCGGGCAGCAAACAAAATACAAGGACGACAACTTAACTTCTATCTTGAAATTGACAAAAAGATAAACCTAAGTGTACTAGATTACCCAAACCGCTACCTAGACTTCCTAATTTTAAAAATAAGCTTTAGAGTATTCGAATAAGCAAAAGAAAGCCAAATAAGCTAGCTAGACACAAGAATAAGCCATGAAAACCTAATAGTAACTAGCTAAAGCCGGTTTGAATAAGAAACGTACAAGGTTTTTTCCTTTTCGATTTAAGCAACAAAAAATAAAAAACGATAAGCTACAACTAAAGAAACGTACAAGGTTTTTTCCTTTTCAATTTAACCAATATAGGCTACAACTATGTTAAAAGTAAGCTACGTTTTTATTATTTGAAAAAGAGACGAATAAGCCCAAAGTAAAAATTACAACAGGAAGCCCAAAATAAAGTTAAATCACGTCTAACGAAATGAAGAAAAAAATAGAAGTAATAAAAAAAATAAGCAATTCGAATAAGCTGTAACAAAAATAGGCTGTGTGTACCACTTATAAGCAATGAAATACTCCTACAATAAGCAATAAAATATAAAAAAATCCTTGAGCTCGATACTGTTTAACCCAGATTCAAATTAGATATAATAGAATAAGCCCAAACGATTAGCCCAATAAAATGAAAAGGTATATCAAAAACTTGATATTGAAAGTGATTCGTGACATAAAAAAATGATTCGTGACACAGTATTAGACAAAAGTGTAAAACATGTGATAATAAGCCCAAAATAAGTCAAGAGAATAAGCACAAAAACAAAACCACAATAATCACTTAACCCACCCCATGGCTCTTGATACCAATTGTAGGTTCCTAGATTTCACACAAATAAAGAACTAGAGAGAGAAAGCTAGAGAAAGAGTGGAAGGGAGAACACATATGAAAAACATACTCAATGTGTGTGTAAAATGATTCAACCAACACCCTCTCCATGTTTGGAGAGGGCTTTTATACAAAGGATAAACCAGGCTTTCCATGGGCTTGTCATGGGCTTTCTATGCTTTGGCCCGGTTAGCTTACTAAATAATATATTATGGACTACGAGCTAGAGACGTAAAATACGTGGAATGACTGATCCTTTTTTGGATTCCTAACAAATATGTTTATGATTGTTAATTTGATTGTTGCTATGATTAGTGAGTAGTTATTGTACGCTTGATAAGTGAGTAGTGACTAGTGAATTAAGTGTGAAATTAAAATGGATTGTTGATTAAGAATTTTCGGATTATGTAGATTTCTTGTTTGGTTATTTTAACGGGCAAAAGCCGTTAGGATAATCAAACATTAATCTAGTAATTGATACCAAAATAAAAGATTGTTTTCAATATAAACCAACATTGTGAGAGAATAGTTTTTTAAACGGGTACTAATTCATCAATAAAAACTTTCCTTCACTCTTAATGATCTTTTTGCCTCACTTGACAAGCATATCTGTCAAACATATATTTTAAATCTTTTAGTTTAATATTGCTTAGTTTTATTCATTAGTATAGCTTATTATTATATTATAAAACCAACCAAAAATATTTGATAATCAAGCATTCAATTAAGAACATAAACGTGAATTTCCATTCATTTCTCACCGCAGACACCACTCCAATAGATTAAATTATTACTTGTCCTCAAGTAATTCTTTTATCTAAACGGGAAATACTATATTATTACTACGACACGTTTCTTGACGTATCGTTGGGGGAAAATGATACTCAAAATCCATTTTATACTGCTTTTTCATCTGTGCAAAACTTCTATTTCTTTTGGACAATGCTATGTGCCTATGATTGCTATGTGAATGCCATGGGGACAAAATGTGCACAAGTTCTATGTGAACCTCTATGCAAGGACTATTTAGCCGACTGTGTAGCTCCAGCTGGTAGATGATAGGTTCGGAGAACTATAAGCGCGTGGAATACTATGGGTTGTTGATTGGGTTGAATGCTATGATATCATGTGATTTCTATGTTAGAATTCTAAATACTATTTCATGCATTCTGTTTTCATATTGCACAATTGTCCACTACTTAACTTCTAGCACAACAACTGGGTTTACTCTCTAAACCTACGAGCTCACCAACTTTATGTTGACCTTTTCGAGTATCATTTTTAGGTGATCAGTAGTTTATAGAGGAAGGAAATTGGATTCAAGATTTATCATTGACTAAGATGTATTTCTAAGGATATGTGTTTACTCGCTTTTAAGGTCGGGTTAAATGTAACATTGTAAAATAAATTTCTTATAACAATGTATGGTTTATCTTGTATCTTGTGCAATGTAATCAAAACTTCGTACCCCGTGTTTCTGCTCTTAGCAGGGTGTGACATGAACCGTCCTTCTTCTTGACGAATAATACCGGTGCTCCCAATGGCGATGAACTTGGTCGAATAACCCCCTTGTCTTGGAGTTCTCTGAGTTTACTCGACAACTCCTCTATTTTAAAGGGCGCCAAGCGACAGGGAGATTTCACGACTGACATTGCTCCAGGGATTAAGTCAATAAAAAATTTGACTTCTTGGGAAGGGGGTAATCCTGATAACTCGCCAAGAAATACCTAGGAGAAGTTTCTAACTACGACAATGTCTTTCAGTTTCTGTCCTTCGGCTTTCGCACTCATGAGATGTCTCACCTACTCTTTTGGCTGTTCTCCTAAGACTCTAAGCATTTCGCCGTATGGTAGTGGAATTTTAACTACTTTCTCATGGAAAACAATCTCGGCCTTGTGCCTGGACAACCTGTCCCTTCCTACAATTACATCAAAGCTCCCGTGTCGAAACGGTATCAAATCGATATCAAAGGTATGACTGTCTATCTCTAGTTTGCAACCATGTATAACCTTATTGATCACTACTATTTGTCCGCTAGCTATTTTGATTTTGTAACTAAAACCTAAGTTACTGGGCTCTATGTCTAGCAGAGATATGAAAGTAGTGGAAACAAAGCTATAATTGGCACCAAAATCAAATAGTGTTATAGCATTGTGGTTGTTTAAAGTGAACATACCCGTCACAATGTTTGGGTCATGGCAAGCTTCCTCAGCTCCCATCATGAATACTCTTCCACGTGTCAGGTTGCCATTGTTTCCACGACCTTGACCTCCCTCAATAGCTATAGCTTGATTTGGACGATTTCCTCTTTGTCCTGGTGCATAGTTCAACCTAGGGCATGATGCTTTATAGTGATTAGTACCACCACACTCAAAGCACGCCCCACAAGTAGCTGTCAGGTTTCTGGAATTTAGTAGGTTCTTTTGGGATTTAAAAGACTTCATGGATTCTTAGAAGTTACTACTGCTCAGTGCTGCTGGCAAAAGGATTACAACTGTTTGAAGACTTTTGCTGTCAAAAGGATAAAGACGAATTAAAGAGATAAAGATTGTTTGGAGAATAAGAATACTTGTGAAGATAAGTATTGAGATATTTATGTACAAGATATACATAATGTATTTATTTAAAAGATTACGTTTATGTTTAGAAAAGATTAAGATATCTTAGGAATGTATTCTAAGCCGACTAGGACTACTTAAGTCTATAAAAGGAGGCTCTAAAGCATTAGTTGGGATATCAGTTTTGCACATAAGTCTTCATAGTTGTCAAAGTCGATTAAGAAAAGCTTCAAGGTTGTAAAACCTAGTACTAAGTGAAGAGTACTTGTATTATTGATCTAATAATATTGGAGCGTTTGGTTATATCTTTGTTTGTTCAAGATTACTGCTTTATTCATAATACTTCTAGGTATTAAGGTGTAGATTTCGCATACACTTTAATATACATACAAAGTTTCTACAACAAGTTATTTTGGATTTATCCAAGGTAATTTAACCTTAGACAACCTAAGGAATCGATCTAGGTTTGGGATCAACAAGTGGTATCAGAGCACTCTGGGAGTATGAGATATGGGTTATAAGGATTAAGCAGTACTTCTAGATCTAAGACTATGCACTCTGGGAGTTGATAGAAAATGGTGATTCATGGGTGTCAGTACCATAAACAACACAGGAGAATGGTACATTAGTTACAAAGATGTCTATACCTGTAACTACTGAAGAGAAGACAAATAAGAAGAATGATATCAAGGTAAGGAGCCTGCTGCTGATGGCTCTTCCCAATGAACATCAGCTCACATTCAGTCAGTACCCTGATGCAAAATCAATGTTTATTGCCATTGAAACAAGATTTGGAGGTAATGCAGCTACCAAGAAAACTTAAAGGACACTTTTGAAGCAACAGTATGAGAATTTCAGTGCAACAAGTGCAGAGTCTTTTGACTCTATCTTTAATAGGCTTCAGAAGATAGTCAGTAGGCTTGCTATTCTAGGTATGGTTATTGCCCAAGAAGATTTAAACTCAAAATTTTTGAGTAGCCTACCCCTTGAGTGGAACACTCATGTAGTTGTGTGGATGAATAAGCCTGAAGTTGAGACTATGAGCACAGATGATTTGTACAACAACTTCAAAATTGTTAAAAAAAGGTAAAGAAATCTATTGGTGGAAGTAGTAGTGCTCAGAACTTGGCCTTCATGATTGCTCTAAGCACTAACATTACTAATGATACTAACTCTGCTAAGTCACAAGTTAGTACTGCTAGCCCTAATGTTAATGTTGCTAGCCCACAAGTTAGTACTGCTAGCGTCAGTGATAATACTGTGTTGCTTTCATGGTTGAAAATCCAAATGGTTCTAATGTCTTACACCAGGACTTAGAGCAAATTCATGAAGATGATTTGGATGCAATAGATTTGAAGTGGCACCTCTGTCTACTAAATGTGAGGGCAAAGAAGTATTATCAGAGGAGAGGCAAGAAGATTTTCATTAATGCTAATGATATTGCGGGGTATGATAAATCAAAGTTTGAGTGTTACAACTGTCATAAGTTAGGACACTTTGCCAGAGAGTGTAGAGCACCAAGAAGCAAGGGAAGTCAGTTCAGGAATCAAGACAACACCAGGAAGTAAGGAAACAATGAAGACAAATCTTCAAAGGCAATGTTAGCTATAGATGGTGTAGGTTTTGATTGGAGTGACATGGCAGAATAACAAGTTCAGACAAACATGGCTCTAATGGCATTTTCAGACTCAGAGGTATACACTGATAAAACTTGCTCTAAAACTTGTCTAAAAAACTATGAAACTCTTAAGAAATAGTGTGATGATTTGCTTGTTAAGCTTAAAGAATCTGAATTTCAAGCAACTACTTATAAAAGAGGTTTAGCAACTCTAGAAGATCAAATTATCACATATAAAAAGAATGAGGTTCTTTTTAGTAAAGAAATAGGAGTTCTTAAAAGTGATGTAGCTTGTAAAGACTATGAAATAAATGTGCTTAAAAGTGAGTTTGAAAAGATTAAGTAAGAAAAAGATGGCATTGATTTTAAAATTGAGAAATTTGATAAGGCCTCAAAAGACTTAGACCAGTTGTTAGGAAGTCAGATAACTGACAAATATAAAAAGGGTTTAGGATAAAGTGCAGTTCCTCCACCATACCCTTTAATCTATAATAGACCTAACAAGCTTGATCTGTCTTATTCTGGTCTTGATGAGTTCAAAGAGCATGAGTTCAAAGGTTATGGTCCTAAGGATAGTAAGCAAGTGTCTAATGTTGTTTGTGATAAAAAATCAGATAATTCTAAAGAAAATTATGTTGAGTCTTTGGTAGAAGAACAAGTATCACAAGACACAAGTAGCTTTGTTGAGTCTTCACCTAATGTTGATAAAGAAACTGGTTTTCCTGTTAATAAAAAGGTAGAGTTTACTAAACCTAAAAATCATGAAAAACTAATTAAAAAGTCAGTTAGGTATGCAGAAATGTATAGATCACAAACTCCTAGGGGTAATCAGAGGAATTGGAATGGACAGAAGTCCAATCAACTAGGAAAAGATTTTGTGATGTATAACAAGGCTTGCTTTATATGTGGAAGTTTTAATAATTTACAGATTAATTGTGATAATCATCAAAGAAGAGGTATAACACCTCATGTTTTAGGTCATTGTACGACATTATGTAATCCACTAATTATTTTTAGGGTTTTACGCGTTTGCAAGCAGTTTTGTTGAAAACTAGCCTCACACCACTTAATACTGTTAGGCTCCCCCCCCCCGCCCCCCCCCCCCCCCCACCCATGTTTATAATGCTCACTTAATGCCAGCTGTTTATAGTGCTAAATCAAAGTCATATTTTCTAACAGGCACATTCTAATGCTCAAAGGCCTTTTTATAAGCAAGCAGCATTAACACTGAAGATCTGTGCATATACAAAAGACATTAATTATAATGGAAGGCCTAGGGCCGTTAATTCTACTGGTTTATTCAGGACAAGTTAATCTGTTAGAGAAAAGGGGTAAATGTGTAAAGTCTCAGCTTATTAGTTTGTGACCTACCAAAACCTAATTGTGATCACTTGGCTTTTAAAGACACAACTTCATTAATGCACGAGGCAGATCTCCATGTATATAATGTCTTTGGGTCCCCAAGGAATCTAATTTCCTTTTCTTTATGTGCAGGGCAAACACACAACATGTTGATAAAAGGATTTGTTGACGTGGTGCTCAATGCACATGACTGGGAACAGGGCTTATCTCTCTGATTTCAAGGAATTCTGATGGAGTTTTGTTGCATTTAGAGGATGAGCATATGGTGGTAGAATTACTGGTAAAGGAACACTTAAGACTGATAATCTTGATTTTGAAGATGTATACTTTGTCAATGAGTTAAAATTCAATCTTTTTAATGTCTCACAGATGTGTGAACAAAAAAGAACTATGTCCTTTTTACTGGACATGATAATCTTGTTCTTAGTCCTATTTTCAGTTTGCCTGATGAAAAATCAGGTTACTTCATTAAAATTCCTAGAAAGGACAATATGTACAGTTTTGATATGAAGAACATTGTTCCTAAAGAGAGCTTGACTTGTCTCATTGCAAAGGCTACATTAGATGAATCAATGCTCTGGCATAGGAGGCTTGGTCATATTAATTTTAAAAACATAAATAAGCTTGTCAAGGATAATCTTGTAAGAGGATTGCCTACAAAACGTTTTGAAAATGACCAAACCTGTGTTGCTTGTCTTAAAGGAAAGCAACACAGAGCTTCTTGTAAGTCCAAAGTTCTGAATCCCATTACTAAGCCTTTGTTTATGCTACATATGGATTTGTTTGGTCCAACCTTTGTGAGTAGTTTAATGCATAAGAAGTATTGCTTAGTAGTCACTGATGATTATAGTAGGTTTACATGGGTTTTCTTTTTAACAACTAAGGATGAAACCAGTGAGATCCTTTAAGACTTCTCAAAAAAATTGGAAATAGTGGATAAGAAAGTGAAAATAATCAGAAGTGATAATGGGATAGAGTTTTAGAACAAAGTTTTGGATGAATTTTGTAGAGAAAAAAGGTATTAAGAGAGAATATAGTGTAGCCAGGACTCCTCAGCAAAATGGTGTAGCTGAGAGGAGGAATAGGACACTAATTGAGGCTGCTAGAACAATGTTAGCTGACTCTAAGTTACCTACCACATTTTGGGCTGAAGCAGTTTCTACTGCTTGCTATGTACAGAATAGGGTCTTAGTAGTCAAGCCTCATAACAAGACACCTTATGAACTTTTTAGAGGTTTTAAACCAGCTCTAAGTTTTATGAGACCATTTGGTTGTCATGTTACTATTCTTAATACTTTAGACAGTTTAGGCAAGTTTGATGGCAAAAGTGATGAAGGTTTCTTTGTTGGATATTCTTTGAGTAGTAAAGCTTTTAGGGTATACAACACTAGAACCAGGAGGGTAGAAGAAAACTTGCATATTGGGTTTTTAGAGAATAAACCTATGATAGAAGGGAATGGTCCAAAATGGCTGTTTGATATTGATTCTCTAACCCAATCTATGAACTATGTACCAGTTACTGCAGGTATAATTTCTAATGACTCTGCAGGTACATCAGAAGAAATCAGTTAGATTGTTATTGTGATACCTAATTTAGAAAGATATTATATTTTGTTTCACCATAATAGTTGTTGAAAAACGTGAACCAAAAAATGCTGTAGATGCTCAAAAACAGGTTGAAGATAGTCCAAATTATGAGATTGCTGAACAAGAATAGTTTAAGGTGATAGCAGTACTTAAGATTTAATACTGTGGACAACTTGTTTAATACTGCCGTCCTGATTTAATAACTGGTAGTCTTAAAACTTAATGTTGTTGGCCATCAGTTAATACTGGCTTACTTTTTAATGATCTTGTTTGCCCTGGAAGAATGTTTTACCATAGTGTTAGTTCTACACTTAAAGCCACTCATATTGAGTTCTTCAGTGATGAAGATGAACCAGAAGTTGATTTGGGGAACATTACAAATTCCTATACAGTTCCAAACCATCATAATTAAGAATTATAAAGACACCCAATTGATAATTGTGATTGGTGATGGAGTCATCTGTTCAGAACAAGAAAAAATAACAAAACCTACTTCTGAACAAGGGTTTCTCAGTGATGTATAGGAACAAAAGATACATGATACCCTGAATACTTATTTATATGCTTGTTTCCTATCTCAGATTGAACCAACAAGCATTGCTAAAGGTCTATCTGATTCATCCTGGGTGGAAGCAATGCAAGAAGAACTTTTGCAATTCAAACTTTAACAGGTTTGGATACTTGTGGATTTGCCTAGTGGAAAGAGGGCCATTGGAACAAAATAGGTCTTCAGAAATAAGAAAGATAAAAGTGGCATTGTGATTAGGACAAAAGCAAGGTTTGAATGCACAGGGTCACAGACAAAAGAAGGTATTTGATTATGAAGAAGTATTTGCTCCTGTGGCAAGAATTAAGGCAATAAGATTGTTTCTGGCCTATGCTTCTTTTATGGGTTTTCTGGTATATCAAATGGATGTAAAGAGTGCTTTCTTATATGGAACCATTGAGGAAGAAGTCTATGTCACTCATCAACCGAATTTAAAAGATTCTGACCATCCAATCACAGTTTATAAGGTGGTCAAGGCACTTTATTGGTTTGGGCATCATAGCACCAAGAGCATGGTATGAACTTTGGCTAAATATCTGTTGAGCAATGGGTTAAAAGAGGCACAGATAGATCAGAATTATTTATCACAGAGCACAAAGGGATATTTGGCTTGTACAGGTCTGTGTAGTGATATTATCTTTGGATCTCTTTTTCTTTTTTTTTTTTTTTATACAAACAAGGAGTTATGTACTGGATTTAAGAAGCTAATGAAGGATAAGTTTCAGATGAGTTCTATAGGAGAACTTACTTTCTTTCTAGGATTACAAGTATAACAGAAGGAAGATGGAATATTTATCAATCAGGATAAATATGTAGCTGAGATTTTAAAGAAATTCAACTACTCTGATATGATGTCTGCTTCAACTTCCTGTGATTTGGAAAAAACCTTATCAAAGATAGAGTTGTGATGTATGTTGATGTACATCTTTCTCTAGATCTATGATTGGGTCTTTTGATGTATCTCACTGCAACTCTAGACCAGATCATCATGTTTGCAGTATGAGCATGTGCTAGCATTTCAAAGTTACTCTAAAGACATCATATCTCTTAGCGTCAAAAGAATTTTAGTTACTTGAAAGGCAAGCCAACTTTATGCTTTGTAATCAGGGATTCTCCATTTGAACTGTTGCTTACACTGATAGGGACTATGCTAGTACAAATCATGATAGGAAGTCTACATACTAGAGGATGTCAGTTTTATGGGAATACATGTTGAATCTTGGCAGTGTAAGAAGCAAACTATGGTTGCCACTTCTACAACTGAAGCTGAATATGTGGCTGCTGCTAGTTGCTGTGGACAAGTACTCTGGATTCAAAACCAATTGTTGGATTATGGGTACAATTTCATGAACACTGTCATTAATATTGACAATAACAGTACTATCTGCATTATTGAAAATCCTGTTCAACATTCTAAAACAAAACATATAGAGATTAGGCATCATTTTATAAGAGATTGCAATACTAAAAAGTTAATACAAATGGTTAAAATTCATACTGATTATAATGTTGCAGATCTTCTTACAAAAGGTTTTGATGCAGGAAGATTTCAGTACTTGGTCTCAAGTATTGGAATGCTTAATCCTTAAATGTCTATATCTCTTTATGTTTTTGTAAAAGTTTTGTAAAGGATTAATACTGTTAGTTTTCTTAAATAATACTGCTAAGTATAATTAAAACTGTTAGTTATACTTAAGACTGCTATTTAAAACTGTTAGTCATACTTAATGCTGTCAATAAGAAAATACTTTGTATCTTGTATTTTTGTGCTATGGACTAACATCTGCAGGTAAAGCATATTGAATATCTAATGTTGAATGCTTCACCTTTGAAGAAATGTTTGAGAGAAAGTTAATGATCTTGGATCACAGTTTTTAACTTTTATTCATGGGTTATGCATAAATATGGATCCTCATGAATTCCCACATGTCTATCTAGTCTTTTCTAGTATGCTTGTGATGAATAGAGGCATGTTGTTGTATAATTATTGAAGACAGAGTTAATACTGTTAGGCAGAAAATTACTACTGCCAAGCAAAGTTATAACTGTTGAGCAAATTCTTATCTCTTAAAGCATTGTTTGAGGGGAGGCCTATTATGTCAATATGCAGTGAAGCATGAATGGAATGATTTGGGATATATCAAAAGTATGCTAAAAGAATCAAAATCATCTAGGCATGTCAAAAAGAGGTGGGCACAAGATACCTCTGTACTTGTAGTCCCCTGAAATGGTTGGTGAGTAGGCTGTCCATAAGAAGTTGGGTGACGTGAATGGATAAGGGTTGCCCCCTACTGTTTCTAGCTTAGAAGTAGAGCAGGACAGGTGGTATCATCCAAATAAGACCAATCCATAGCTAATTCTTAATGAATTAACTCCTTAGGGAATTGGTTCGGGTAGTAGGCTCCCCAGGGCCAAAGATACCATATTTAGGGATGTGGATGCTCAAAGTAGGTAGAGATTTACTTCTAAACAGTCGAATGATCCACCTCTACTCAAGAGGTACACACTTAGAAGTGGGGAGGACAGTATGAAAACAATTGAATTGATGGACTTTGTACACACTATCATTTTAAAAACAGGAAAGAGTGTCTTGGTGTGCCAAGAAATAAGAGATTATGTGAGCTTAAAATAGAAAGAGAGATGTCGTGCATAAAAACAAAAATAAGTGTTATGTGTGCAAAAAGAATTGAAAGAAAATGTGAGCATAAAATAGAAAGAGAGCTTATGAGAATCAAATTTGATGATGCAATTAGATTTTTAGATTGAACATTTGGGTAATTTCTCGGTGTTTTGAAGATAATGCTGCTATGTCATACAGTTTTTATTGCTGGTATACCTTAATGCTGCTAAGCTTATGTTGATGCTGCTGGGTTCAGTTAATGCTGCTAGGCTTATGTTAATGCTGCCCGTTTAAGTTCCTGCTGTTGAGGGTGAATTTATAAATACTTTGATTTAGGGTTTCATTTACTTCCTTATTCGATTTCCTTCTTAATCACTCTCTTAAAATAAACCCTAATCAATTTTCATTCTTTGTTCATCAAAATATCTCTTGCAAGCCACAAAGTTTGATGAAAGCACAATGTCTGTCGCGTTCTTGGAAAAACCTAAAGAAAGTGATGGGTTTGCAGAGATAATTGATTTCTTGAAGGCAAGTTCTGTTTCATATGCTTTAACAGTCAATCCGGTGATCTACACATCTTGCATTGAACAATTTTGGGCAACTGCCAAGGTACAGACAGTTAATGGAGTGCGACAGATACAAGCCCTAGTTGATAAGAAGAGGGTTATTGTTACGGAGTCAAGCATTAGGAGAGATCTTCATTTAGATGATGCAGAAGGTACTGATTGTCTTCCAACTGCTACTATCTTTGAAGAATTGGCGCGTATGGGGTATGAAAAGCCTTCTCAAAAGCTTACTTTTTATAAAGCCTTTTTCTCTCCTCAGTGGAAGTATTTCATTCATACTATTACTCAATGCTTAAGTGCTAAATCCACTGCATGGAATGAGTTCAGTAGTTCTATGGCTTCGTTGATCATATGCTTGGCAACTAATCAGAAGTTCAATCTATCTAAATATATCTTTGATGCAATGGTGAAACACTTAGATGGAGGAGTCAAATTCTTGTTGTATCCACGTTTTCTCCAAGTTTTCATTAATCAACAATTGGGTAATATGTCAACACACAAGAAGATTTTTGTTAACCCCTTTCACACAAAGAAAGTGTTTGAAAATATAAAGAGGGTAGGAAAGGATTTCTCTGGGAGAATAACACCTTTATTTGATACCATGATGGTTCAACCTATTGAAGA
The DNA here is from genome assembly GCA_026074375.1 of Tanacetum coccineum. Classification (NCBI taxonomy): domain Eukaryota; kingdom Viridiplantae; phylum Streptophyta; class Magnoliopsida; order Asterales; family Asteraceae; genus Tanacetum; species Tanacetum coccineum. Next base: position 6,898 of record BQNB010006206.1, on the reverse strand, counting down.
AATAGGTGAGGATTCAGATAATCTAACTGATTCCACTTCAATACCCATTATTGATCAACTGAACGCCCCGACCCAAAAGGGTAGAAGTATTACAAATATGGTGTGACATCAAAGGCATACATAATCATAACACAAGCATAAACAGCGGAAGTCTCAAATAAATAACCAAAGGAAATAAGTCAACATGACTTAAGGTACATAAGTTCTTAAAAGACAGACATATCCAAACGAAATAACCGAAATAACGAATGTCTTGAAAAGAAACAATTCATATATCAAAACTAAGATCTCTAGGGTAAGTCCACACTCAGCACTCATATTCTGAAAGCAACCCCAGCTCCTAGCTTAGATACCTGCCGCAGGAAAAGAAAGTGTGGCTGAGCTTACAAAGCCTAGTGAACAGATATATATAATCGAACGCAAAAGATAACGGAAAGTCAAAGGATACGATACAAGGTACAAAGGATATCACAAGACATGATCAAAGGAATACAAATATGAGGTAAGACAAATCAGAAGTCAATTCATAGTGTAAGGTAAGATGAATCAAAAAATCAAATCAAGTCCAATTACCAAGCCCAAACAAATCATCTCATAGTAACCATGGAGTCGCGAGCTCCAAAATTGTGAAAGACGTGGAATGCACCCAAACATCAGTCACCAAATATACCTATATCATAATGTCATAATCCATCGAATACAAAACAAATCTAGGATGCATCCATACGCCCCTTAAACAAATAATAATCTTCATAATGCGCATATAATATCAAATGGGGGACGGCGTGAGAAATCACTCACTCACACATGAGTCATGCCAAAGGTGCATCAATGACACGGCCATGTTACCTTCATGGCTAGGAAACAAATAGTGGCTTGGTTCTCAAACTGAAGGGTTCAAAGCAAAGTCATATCAAAGTTCATTTCAAAGGGATCATAGCAAAGGTTCAATGCCAAAGGTTCAAATATCAAAGGTAGCATAGCAGGGTTCAAATAGAACATAATAACAGATCATATAAGAGAACCAAGATAAAAGGCTCAGAGCAAATGTAGCAAATCACATAAGTAATCAAAGATAGAGAGGAATATGTCATGAGAAACCTTAACGATAAGGTCAGAATATCTGTACCTTATTCCGAAGCAAAGCAATAATCAAAGAAAACACCACAGGAATTGCTGCACTCAGAGCACAAGAAAAGAGAAACAGACCTCCTACCAAAGCACAAAAGAGAACTCAAATGTCTACTTATCTTAAGCACATGGGTGGATACACATACAAACAGCTAAAAGGAAAAAGTTTTGATGAATATATATATATATAATATTAATTATTTTTCTTACATAATATAAAATATTTTAATCTTACAAAAATTTCATAATTGTCACATGTTGTAGTTTCATAATTTCTAACATTTAAATGAATTTTATTTAAGCTTTTATGGATTTTCTTGCATTAGGGGTATTTTGGTAATTTTACACTTGTTGAGATTTTTAGGTTTTACAGTAGTCAACAAGAACAACACTAGCCCACAACGCATTTCAGAATTACACCCAAGCTACATGGCGCTGTAATACCCTTTGTTATTTCCATTTGGCAAAGATGGATACCATGAAAACATACCTTATCACATCAATAAAGGCATTCAGAAAAAAAAATGTGGTTATGTAACCATGAAAGAGTAATATGCCTATATAATTTAGCAGCGACAAAACCAAGGCACCACATTGTTAAGAGGAGGCAGGCTATTTCAATAGTATTTGGTTAACGCCTTCACAGCTAATGAAGAACAATGACTTAACTGGATATGAAACAACCAAGACACGCTTCGCGTAGATCTGTATCACAACCTTTACGATGCTGTGACAAGAGGAGACACAGTGCAGCTGGACTTAGAAAGATAATAGTTTTGCCTCGGACTTATATAAGGAGTCCAAGATACATGATGCACAACTATCAAGACGCAATGACTCTATGTCGGACGTATGGTAATCCATACCTGTTTATCACTTTCACTTCAAACCCAAAATAGCCCAAGATTGCTAAGATGTTGGCTTACATACCGGGTCAGAAATCTTACGATTGGCCAGAAGTAGGGACCTGAGTTTTTAAAATGAAACTGACAGACCTTTTAGAGGATCTTACCAAACACCATATTTTTGGAAAATCTTGCGCATATAATGTATATCATTTCATAAAGTCAATCAGTCTCTTCGACTGAGTTTTTTTTAACATTGCTTGCTAACTACATTATACTCCCTTTCAGATGTATATGTAATAGAGTCCCAAAAGCGAGGCCTCCCGCACGCACATATACTCCTGTGGCTAGAAATTGTTTAGATCTTTTTATCTAGGATAATAATAATAATGAACATAAAGAATATGCATAGCGGAAATAGCATAATGAACAAAGTTATTCAACAAGGTTTTTCTTTATTAATACTCCAAACCTCAATATTATTTGATCAGAATAATACGGTTACATCAATGAACTGTAACATGATCAAGTTACCTTGACCTTGAGGCTAAACACTACATATGGCGTCTACATGCTAACGCTGGAATTACAACACACACACTCAACACTTTTAGTTTACACTCATAGATCTCACGAACTTGCACACTAAAACATATAACCTGTATCTTTTTATATAATAGAGATATTAGGTTTTACAAAGGATAAGTATTAGGAAATAAGTAAATCTTCCTAAATTTTATAATAATCTTCTGTAATCTTCCATCATTTAAAGAATTCCTCCTTTGTCTTTTAAGTCCTTCATCTCATATGTTTTGTCTTATCAACTCAAATATAATTCCCTACAGTCTTCCCCTATTGGTTTTCACATGACAAAACCTAAATAAGCATCAACCAAAAAAAATAGCTTCTTTACCCCCCATTAAGCTCAATATATATGAAAAAATAGAATCATATACCACCAAGGATCTACAAGTTGCAAATCATCTTTGTAACGCCTTCTTCCCGTTTTTGTCATAATCAAATAAGAGACTAAAGTATGCAACTTTGATTTCGACAACCACAAACCACTATCACACTTCTAATCCAGCCTTCCAACAACTCAAATTACCCTCCATGACGCACCATAAGATAAATGAACTTGAGCAGTAGAAAGTTAAACTAGAAGAAGTAATAATGACTTACAGTAGTTAAAACATTCACCTCGTGTGGTGCATGTAAATAGTTAAACATTTTAACAATAAGCTTCCCCTGAAACCCATACGTTAACCATTTCGTGAATCTTCAATTCTGTAGGCTCTATGTAATGATTACTGATAAAGAAAACTAAGTATAACGAACTTGATACTGAAGTAGAACAACCCAAAATTGTGTCTTATATCTTATACTATCCACGTGATGTCAAACTCATACCAAGACCAAAATATAAGTAGATCGCAACCTTTTGACAAAATCCTCATCTTCTATGAGACACTGAGCACTATAACATAACTCCTTTAAGTGATAGCAAACGTACGCATTGAGCACCATAAGAGAAATCAGACATTGCTACATTTTGCAAGTCTTCATCAACACCGTATAAGCATGAACAAGTTATCTTCAAAATCATCACTAACACTGACTTTTAAGATATTATAAGAACACGCACCTGTGAAACTTTACTTCAACTTCAAATAAGTGATAAACAATCGTCTTCGTAATCAATTATTTCAATTAATTCCAAAACTAGCCTTTTTCTATCTAAACCAATCTGAGATCCAAAATGTGTGTGTTATCCGATATCTGATAGAGCTAGCAGTATATATCCATAAAAAAACAAGCAGTATTAACCAAATGCCTTTTTAATGCTAAAACAGTCAATCTTATAATCCACAACAAAAAAAAGAACAATTAGGAACTACTTTGATAAAACATAGCAATACTAATAAACAAGTAGCAGTATTAAAGTGTTACAATTTGTAAACACCTTAGCTGCAGCAAAGTTATATATAGCTAGCATTATCTAAATCTGGCAGCATTAATAATCTTATATGTTACCAGCAATAACACCTTTGAAGCTTAGCAATACTAATACCATATATGGGAACAATCCCATCCATAAAACCGAACCTCATTCGATACTTCTTGCTTTTTATAATCAATATCCATAAATTAATCTGCCATAAAACACGACAACCATTCCTTATCACCACTTGAAACTAAGTCGCCATCACTCCACTTTTTGAACACGCATGCTGCTGCTCCTTCTTGATATCTTTCAAGACCTTGTCGTGATTGTAGCAGATATAAACCAAAACCCCTACATCGTTCTTTAGACCTGTGTACAATACATACTTTCATTTTCATCATGAGATCCTGTCAGCCAAATTTGATACGCTAATGCTATCTCCATTAATGAAACATGTCTCATCATGGATTGAATTAGGGTTATTCAGAAACCCTAATCGTTTTATATCATACTGCTTTTGCTATTAAACTTTAGCAGTATTAACTCAAAAGAAACCTAAATATGAATGACAACAATAAAGGAATGCAAATCAAACACGAACAAAAAATATTCACATGTTAATACGTCTCCAATAAACCTGGTATACTTGAATGCGGAATGAATCAGTCAAATAAAGAGCATACCATAACAGAATTTTATAGTGTATGATCAAGAGATGAATAACCAGATCAATGATTATAAAACCCTTGATAGATCGATGAACTTACATGATGAATCTATTCAGCAACATAATCATGAAAGCCTAAACTCGTCTTTTTCTTCTTTTACGAATTAGGGTTTGAAAACCCTAGTTTCATTGAATTCACCTTTAATTAAAAATAGAAAACTCGATTATAAAACCTTCTGAATCCTAGATTAAGAGCCCTATGGCTCTGATACCACCTGATAAAACTAAAACATATGATAGTTCTTGGATCGTTTATAGCTCAGATTGTTTAGATCTTTTTATCTAGAATAATAATAACAATGAACATAAAGATTATGCATAGCGGAAATAACATAATGAACAAAGTTATTCAACAAGGTTTTTCTTTATTAACACTCCAAGCCCTAATATTATTTTATCTGAAATATTCGGTTACATCAATTAACTGTAACTGGTTCAAGTATACTTGACTTGAGGCTAACACTACATTAAGGCATATACATTCTCACGCCAGGATATACACAAACTTATTTAGGTACATTATGGAACTCACGACTTGTACACCTAAACCTAATAACATGTATCTCTTTATATAATAGAGATATTAGGTTTTACAAAGGATAAGTATTAGGAAACAACTAAATCTTCCTAACTTTTATAATAATCTTCTGTAATCTTCCATCATTTGAAGAATTCCTCCTTTGTCTTTTAAGTCCTTCATCTTTCATATGTTTTGTCTTATCAACTCAAATATAATTCCCATAAAGTCCCAAAAGCGAGGCCTCCCGCACGCACATATACTCCTGTGGCTAGAAGAAGAATTCAAGTGCAGGACGCTCGATCAAAACAACGATATAATCTCAGCAGAGCTACAATGTTTAACAAATGATCCAGATGCATACAAGGTGGTTTCAGAAGTAAAACACGATCCATGTTCCAACAAGTGAAAATGTTCAAAACATTTTCCCAAAAAGTTCCTTGTAGAGACCAATATCAACAAAGATGGATACCCTATTTATCGTTGTAGGGATAATAAAATCACCGCCGTCAAAGGAAAATTTACCTATAACAATAAACATGTGGTTCCTCATAATCGATATTTGTTGCTCAAATACCAAGCTCACATAAACGTTGAATGGTGCAATAGATCTAAAGCAATTAAGTACTTACTCAAGTACTTAAATTAAGGTCTAGATAAAGCAACTATTTCCATCCAAGAGAATGTTAAAGCCGGTGCTAATGGGGCATCTGACCAGATTATGGTAGTCGACAAAATAAAAAATACCTAAACTGCCAGTTCCTGTCTCCATGTGAAGCGGTGTGGCGTCTATTTTCGTTTGACATCAACTACGCATACCCAACTATCATGCAGCTGAATTACCATTTACCAGATCAAAACGCGATCACATTACGTGACCCTAAAGATTTTCCAGCTCTACTAGAAAGGGAAGGCATCAGCATTACAATGTTCACCAAGTGGTTTGAGTTAAACAAGAAATATCCAGAGGCCATAGAATATACCTATGCTGAAATACCATAACACTATGTGTGGCACGCAAAAGACAAAAAATGGAAGCCACAGAAACAAAAAAAATGCATAGGCAGGATTGTTTATTCGACCCCTGCTTTTGGAGAACGATATTTTCTGAGAATGTTATTGAATGTTGTTAGAGGTGCTCGGTCTTTTACAGAACTGAAGATGGTCAACAAAATAAACTATGTCACCTTCAAAGCAGCATGCTTTGCATATGGCCTGCTGAACGATGACAAGGAATGGACACACGCTATTGCAGAGGCAAGTTTTTGGGTGATGACGCCACAACTGCGCGGCTTATTTGTTACAATTTTGTTGTTCTGTGATGTTAGTAGACTACTTAAACTATGGGAAGAGAAATGGGTCCGATTATCAGAGGATATCTTAGATAAAAAATGGAAACATTACAAATATCCTGAGCTGAATTTGTTGGATAAACAAGTTAGAAACTATTGCCTGCTGGAAATCCAAGATCTTTTAAATACGCATGGTAAATCTTTAACAGATTTCAAAGATCTTCCACAACCTAATCCAAAGCTGCTAACAAACCTGGACAACCGATTGCTCAGAGAAGCACTCTCCTTTGATACAAACAAGAGTAAGGTGGAACATGAAAAGCTTCATTCAATGCTAAACCCTGAACAACGTTTGATATATGAACAGATTATTGAATCTGTGCACAATGACATAGGACAATTTTGCTTCATCTATGGACCAGGAGGAACAGGGAAAACTTT